>JAASGH010000161.1:0-40387 GCA_023334155.1 Globisporangium heterothallicum
GGCGCTCTTCTGGTCTTTGGGAGATGCCGATCCAAGAAGGCTGACAACAGCAGCCTCTCCGATGACGTCTCGCATTCGCTCCAACGCCGACCACTCAAGAGCTGACAAATGAGGAAAATGCTCATTCAGCAACTCGCCAGGTTCCGGTACTGGTGGACCGAGTGGCATATCGACTTCTTCCATGTCACACGGACAAAGACAGAAGTTGGTCTTCGACAAGAATGCACGAGCAGCTGAACAGCTGCGTTGGCAAACTTTCACTTCAGATTCAATCATTCACAAATCCCCAAAGCGTTTAACCTAATCCGCCTTACTTTCCAGAGACTGGAGATATAGAAAATGTGAGAAAATTCTCCATATAATATTCGTGGATTCGATTTGCCACTTTTTGTTAATATCCCACAAAGCACAAGTAAGAGTTTGCAGTGGATCACCACCTGCACACTCTTCCAAATGGTCTCGCGTCAATACATTAGTCACACATCTGCAAAGTAGCTTTTAGAGTTCTACACTTTCCTATCATTGAGGGATATTTTATTATTTCCGTGTGATAGGGGAATATATTTTATATTTTCTATTATTTTTTCATCTGCCCATAAATGTATTATTGTCCTAATTTAATTGTCCCTTAACATTATATTTGCATTTTTCACACATTACTTTTATTGCATAATTGCGCTGTTATAGTTATAACATCCAACAATGTCATTGTACTCTTTCGGTAGAATATTTGGTTTGTGCAGTTTTAGTGTCCATTTTTTATACTATACGAAAACAACAGGAGTGCATTCTTTTTGAGAATGACTCATCACCACTCCGTTTTGCACCACGCGTACAATTGATTGCTTGAAAATGTGATGTTCTATTTTTTGTGTCACATCGCATACCTCTTTGTACTTATATATCATTCTTTGCAACTGCGACTGCTGTCTCATCCCACTGAGCCTGTCGTTGCCTCCAGTCTTTCAAAATTCTCAGAATCCGGTCTTGCGGTGCTGTCGCCATGAGGATGGATGAGACTCTTTTCATCTCCTTTTATCGCTTATATTCCCTTTTTATGATGGTTCCTGACCCTATTGCATATCTTTTGAACCAAGAAAATGATCCTTTTCATAATAGGTCAATGTGCTATTTTCTTGACTGCACGAAAATAGAGGCAGTTCTGGAGCACAAATGTGTGTGGGCGATCTTTCGGACAGCCATCCTTTTGTGTGCACGATGGCGCTGGCTCCTTTCGTCCGCTGCTGGTGAAACATCCAAATACGCCAAAACCGTACTGAAGGACATCGATCAGTGTCTGTGTGTGTGTGTCTGCACTATTAATAACCAGCGTATTGCTCAAGTCGCGCAGCACATCGGTATCGTCAAGTCACCAAGCCATTTCGTTCCGTCATTCCCCATCTCTTCGCGTGTTCGAAATCCAAAACACAACAGGATACAGTCCACTCTCCTTTTGTATTCCTCGAGAATATCCGATCCGTGGTATCCCCCATTCACAGCACACTGCACGATCGATCGAGTTGTGGAGGAAATAGAGTGAAGACAGGTCCATTTCGCGTATGCAATGCATACCACAAATGTGCTGTGCATTCGATCCAGCACAATATTATATTTGAGCGGAGGTGATCTAAACGGGGTGCTGCGACCAATGGGAACTGGATACGAACCGCCTCGTCACCGTTTCCCTCCCACAAAACAAAGAAACGTTCCCGCTATATGCTTCATGGAAGGGCTTGTATGCTATACAGAAGGTTGAAGGGTCCAGTCAGCGCAGCAGATCCAAGAAAAGATCCCGTCTCGCACGCACGTATGTGCACGCGGCAATCATGGTCTCATCCATACGGGACACCCATACTGGCAGCCGCAGATCGAACATTAGCAGCCGCGCCATTCAGCAACCAGCATCCAGTCGCAGTCGCCGAGCCTTTCCCCTCCGTCCCGCGCGCTTCCTTGCGCTCTGCTCCAAATATTCCCACATCCACTCAGCGCCACCGCTGCATCCGTCATTCCCAAGAACCTTCGTCGCCGTTTGCGTCAATTGAGCGTGTGTGTGCGCGCGTGAGTTTGTGTAGATACTCCAGAAAAACAGTCCCGTAGCAGACGCCGACACCAACAAAGCCAAGATGTCGACATCGCTGCCGCTGCCGCGCGGGTTTTTCGACACGAATGTGCGCCTCTCGGAGGACATGCGCCGCCAGTACATTGAGTACGCCGAGTCGTCGATCCGGAAAGTGTTTGCGCTGAGCGACTCGCACAAGAACTCGTGGATCCCGGTGCGCGAGAAGAAAAATGTCGCCGTGTACCGTAACTTCTCGCATTCCCGCGGGGGGTCGATGTCTGCGGGGTCGTCTTCCCATAGGTCGAATGTTGCTGAAGTGGGCTGCAAGGCGTCCATGCACGCCTCGCTCGATGAAATCGGACGCGCCTATGCGGCGCACGACGATGCGCTCTTCAAGCGACTCATGAAGAAGCTCAACCCTGGGGTCATGGACGCTGCCGTACTGTTCACGATCGTGCCTCGCACGCCACACACACCGTTCCGGTATATCGGTATCAAGTGGTACGCCGTGAAAACGCCGAATCCGCTCGTCTCGCATCGTGATTTCTGCTGTCTTGAGGTGCAGGACAAGATCGTCGACTCGTACGGGAACGAGATGTACATCCGTATCCTCAACTCGATCGAGATCAACGAGTGTCCGTCGTTAGAGAACTCCCATGCGCTAATCCGTGCGAAGCTCCTTTCTGGGTTCATGTACCGTTCTGACCGCGCCGAGCCGAATCTCGTGCGTGTGCACCACGTCGCGCGTTTCAACCCGTCGGGGTATTTCCCGTCGCAGTGGGCGTACAAGACCGCAGAATCCCAATTGATTAGCAGCGTCGTGCAAATCCGGAGGATCATCGATAAGCAGCAGATGAACGCGTGCACGTTCGTGGACAAGAAGCAGTGGGTGCCCAACCACGAGCGCCAAGACTGCGTGGTGTGTAGCCGCACGTTTGGCACATTCCGTCCGAGGCATCATTGTCGGTGCTGTGGTGAAGTGATCTGCGGTAAATGCAGTATCTTCAAATCCGTCGACGTGCCTGGTACGACCATCAAGAATGTGCGTATTTGCTCGATTTGTAACATAGGCGTGCAGAAATCGGCGGGCAGCACGCAGGACGTGGACACGATGTCCGACATCTCGTCGTCGTCCCATACGTCCAGCAACACCGTCGCGTATAACGAAATGAACATGGCAGACCTGTACCTGAGCGCGAACAACCCGGGGACACCTTCCGCGTACTCCGATGCATCGTCCACCAACTCAAACCTGTCGTTCCGATCCACGGCATCCTCTAGATCAGTTCTGGATGCGCGTGGCCGTGGCTTCAGCTCCCAGTCATCCTCAGGTTTGTATCGCACAGGAAGCCAGCGTGGGGGATTTTTCGGATCCAGTCAGACGCCAGTACACTATAGAAACAGCCGAACGCCGAGCTCGTTCTTCAACGACACCAACACGCCGCGCTCGTATATCGCGAACAACCTCACGCCTCGTAATGGAGGGGGCTATGGCTTTGGCGGCAGCATCACCCCAAGATCTGACAATGGTTTCCACACGCCGTCTGCCGCTACCCAGCGCATGTCGATCTTTAAGCAGAATCCGCTCGATCTCGGCTACTTGCGCGACTCGATTAGTAGTAGCAGCGGCGTCGCCACAAGTAGCCGTCATGACCGATCCGAGTCTAGCGCAGAAGACCTCCCACCAGCGAAAAAAATGGCACTAGGCGATGCAAATGTGGAAATGCTCGAATCCTCTGCTGTGAGCACCACGTCTCCGATGTCGTCTAGTAACTCGACGCTTTTCGCCGATGAGAAAGAACCAGCAGCAGCAGCAGCAGCTCCTCCTCAGTACTTTCATCGAACAGACATTCATCGCAATCGCGCCATGACACAACAGCCACGTGCGCTTTCGGTATGCTTGGAGCGAGACTCGAGTTCGGTGGGTCTGCGACAGTCGACGTCCGCAATGCGGATGTCAAGCCAGAGGAAAGACGACGAGAGCAGCAGCAATGCGAAGAAGCCATTCTTTGGCGGCTTATTCTCCCGCGGTCTCGGGCTCTCCAGCGACAACAATAGAAAAGCGTCTTAAACACACACAGACAAGACTTGCCATAAAAGAAATGAGATCCACCCACACACAACACACACTGCAAGTGCTGCATCATTTCTCCTTTACTCATGCGGTTCGGCATTTCGCGCTTTTTCAAAGTCGACAACGTGCAATGTGGCGCTTTCCTTCAAACTCAAACTAACCCTCCCATGTACACAAGTCTAATACAATTGAAAACCTTCAATCCTCCTATCACTCATGATTGTTGCTGTGATTATTGTTGCTAGAACTCGCGTTCATGCTGTGGTCACGCATTTTCACCATGTTCATATGCTGGTAGTGGTGGTGACTACCTCCATTCTGCTGCTCCAATGTCTTCTGCTGCTGCAGCATGCTCTCGAGCTTCCGCGCGCCGTCAAGGAATTGCCGCGACTGGATGCGCTGCTTCGCCACCAGAAGCCGCTCCTGCTGCAACTGCAGCACCGTTTTGTCCAGACTCGCCTTCTCTAGCTCCATGTCGCGCGCTTTCCGCTCCGTCTCCTTGGCGCGCGCTTTCATGGTCTCGTGCTCGGCGCGCAGCTTCTCGAGTTCGCTCGCGAGCTCCACGTAATTCTGCATTCTCTGCGTGAGGATGCGCGTTTTCTCGAACGTCTCCCTGCCCAGTTTCGTCAGCTCCGCCTTGCGGCGCTCCAAAATCATTTCCTCGTCGCTCAGTTTGGAGACTCGGTCGTCGAGGAATGCGCTTCTCGCGTCCAGCTCTGCGCGCTCTTCGACCAGCTTCATCTTCTTCACGTCCAGTTGGACGCGCAGTGCATCACATTTGCCGCGCTCTTCGTCAGAGCGCGCGTTGGTGCGCGTCACCGAGAGAAGAAGTTCACGCCGCTGCTCATCGATCGAGTCTCGCTCGCGAGCGATCTGCAATACAACACACACACTAGCAAATTAAGACACAAGCAAATTGTATGCACCATCGCCACAGGAAACCTCCCTCACCATCTGCAGTTCTTCCTGCACGCGTTTTTCTGCTTTCTCCTCGGCGTGTTGCTTCATTTCCCACGCCTTGGCCACTTCGGACTCGTACTTGAGTGCGTCGCGCGCCACAGTCGTCTCCAACTCGCGCATTTGCTTCGCCAACGCGGTCTCCAGCTTCTCGTACCGGTCTTTCTCGGCTTGAACGATCAAGCGGTAGTTCTCCGGGAGCGCCATGCGCTCTGTGGCTCGCCTCGCGATTTCTTGCTCAAGGGCTTTCTGCGACGTCTCCACTTCCAGTTTGCGCTTGTGCTCCATCACCTCAATCTCGACGCGGTGCTTCGAGATCACGTCGTCGATCCGCTTTTCCGCGTCGAGCTTGGCGTTCACAGTGTCCTCGAAGCGCAAATTGAGCGCATGGAAGTCGCTCAGCGTCGTCTGCAGTTTCTCCGCCAACGCGAGGTTGCGCTCCTCCACGGCGCGTTTCTCGGCTTCGACAGTGCTGAGAACGCCACTCACGCGCTGCTTCTCGCTCTCGAGCTTGCAGTTCAGCTCATTCAGGACGTCCACTTTGCATCCCAGGTCTTTCACCTCAGCCTTGAGCTTGTCGACCATGCGCTCGTGCTCGCGGCGTCGCTCCAGCGCTCGTTTCCGCTTCTTCTCGATGCGCGACTTGCGCATCTTGAGCTCGTCGCGCTGCATGCGCAGCTCGGTCTTCAGCTCGCGCTCTTTCCATTGCAGCAGCGTGTTTTTCTCGCGTAGCTCTTCGACTTCGTCTTCGAATTTGCTCTCGACTTTGCGCAGCAGCAGCGAAAATTTCTTCTCTTCGCCCTCAGCGAAACGCGGATGGAAGTGCTGCTGGTGCTCCTGACCTGGCGGTATGTGCATTGCGGCGCTCGGAGCAGCATGGTGTGGGTACGTTGGAAATGGAGAAGGCACCGCTGCAACAGGCGTCGTGGCCATGGGCTTGGAGAGCACTTTGAGGTCCACATGTGGGGAGTTGGGATGTGGGAACGGCGACGACGGCTTTGCGATGGACCCTGCGGCTTCCCTGCGCGTGGGCGAGTCCTTGGCGGTTGGGATCGACAGGTCCACGACGAGACGCGCGCTTTGACTCATGCTCATGGACTTGCGACTCTCGTTTTCGAAGGACGCCTCGTAGTACTCGGCATCTTCACTGATGGCGGCGGGTCGTTTGGCAGGACTGGGGATTCGCACGGGGCTCATGGAGCGCTTCGCGACAGGAGTCGCAGGCACGTCGTCTTCAAAGTCCACACTGTAGCCATCGTCGTAGTCTTCGTACTCTTCGTCTTCATAGGCGTCGGATGCCTCGGACGGTTCTGACGCTGCTGCACGTTGCGCAGTAGTCGCAGTCGATGCAGTGGGTGGTGGTTTTGCGGTTCTGCCGCCGCTTTCTTCGATTTCGCTCGCGACCCCACTCTCGCCGCCTTCTCCAAACGCACTGTTCTCATCGTCCGACGCGATCTCCGACGCCGCCGAGTCGTCGCTGTACATCTTCCAGTCGTCCCTTGAAGCCTTCTGTGCTGTGTGCAGCTTGTCGAGCTCGCAGTTTGATGAGCAACATCAATAACGACTGAAAAGCGACGCTTCGTCATGGATCGACATGCAACAGCAAAAATCAACCGAATGGAGGTGCTGAGCACACGAATAGCAAAATCCGAGTCGTTCGAGTGTGATGCACTGCGACAGATGGAGAAAGGCATGCACATCGAGAAAGTAGGAGGGGGGGGGGAGCCAGTGGGTTTGATTAACATAAGTTGATTTTGGAATATGCTACCGCGAGAGTGTTCTGAAGGGGAAAAAAAAAACATAAAGAGCGACGACTACGGACTGCGGCAAGTAAGGATTGCGGTCGGGTTTCTCCATTATCAACAAAGATCTACGACCACAAAGCAGCAGCAGCACTCGTTGCGTTTTCTTTTTCCTTCAACAGCGAAAAGATGGCATTACGACCAACCCGATCTAAGCCTTTTGGGCGTTGGAGTTTGGACCCACACGCTTGGCGCCAGCGACCACGTTGACGAAGCGACGGTTGTATTGCCAGCGCTTCTTAGCACGGCCAGTGAGCGCCTTCTTCTTCTCGTCTTGCTTGGCGACCTTTGGGGTTTGACCCTTCACCTTACCGGCACGAGCCAAAGAACCGTGGACCTTACCACCACCACGAAGGCGAAGCACCAAGTGGAGGGTGGATTCCTTTTGGATGTTGTAGTCGCTGTGCCATCAACATCATTTCATACATCAGGCACGGGTCCACACACGCATACACTCGGATCGTCCGAGACCATCCGAGCTCTTGAAAAACAAACAAACAGAAAGAGGAAATTACCTCAAGGTGCGGCCATCTTCAAGTTGCTTGCCGGCAAAGATAAGACGTTGTTGATCTGGAGGGATTCCTTCCTTGTCTTGGATCTTAGTCTTGACGTTGTCAATCGAGTCCGAAGGCTCAACATCAAGGGTGATGGTCTTACCTGGTAGGCAACACATCATAGCAGACATATATCAGCATCCTATTCATGTGTGTGTGTCTTCCCTGTATTCTTTTCGCGCATGCTCTCGCATATTCTCTGCTGCTGCTGCTGCTCGGGACTGTGTGATTGGCGACAGAACGGGGAGAAGCATGTGCGTTCATTCCACAACGCTCGCTGGACGGATTCCTGTCGCTCGCTCAGCCGCGCGCACACACACACAGCAGCTCCATGCAACGCTCTGTACACGGTCCGTACCAGTGAGGGTCTTCACGAAGATCTGCATGCTTGCAACGTTTGATTCTTTCCTTCGCTCGCGGAAA
This sequence comes from Globisporangium heterothallicum, assembly GCA_023334155.1. Lineage (NCBI taxonomy): Eukaryota > Oomycota > Peronosporomycetes > Pythiales > Pythiaceae > Globisporangium > Globisporangium heterothallicum. The sequence goes on from JAASGH010000161.1 coordinate 7,870, forward strand.
ATTCCAATTATCTCTTTGCACCTTTTTCCAGCAGAATTACGTCGGCGCCAGTCAGTCCCCACCACCATCCAATCCGCACACCCCGACCCCGTTTCGCTCTTTTTACCTTTTTACGAAGCTGTAATTACGACTCGGTTTGTCGCTTCTCGGGTTTTACCGAGACAATGGTTCCAAAGACGGTTTTAAGAGATACATGGCTTGAATCTGAGCGCCACACGACCTGCAGCTCGGTCCATCGCTGGAACCGTGAGCATGCTGAACCGGACCACATCCCAGTATGCTGAATCAGAGGTATCGTTTTACAGGTGCCTCCACTCTAAGTACGCATGTCGCTCCTCCTCAGTGTACCTAACGAAGAGCAAGCGCTCTGCTCGAAAAAAGACTTGGTCGAAAATGCTCAAGAACTTCGCCACCACCGCTGCGGCGCTGCGTCACGTCTGCCGCCGCCGCAGCAGCGTCCTGCGCGACACGGCGCCATTCAACGCATGCAGCCACCGCCACCTCCTGTCGACCTCGTCCTCTTCTGCGTCCTCGGATGTGAAACCGGAAGTGGTGCTTCCACCGCACACCAAGTTCCGTATGCCCGACCTGGACTTTGAGGTGAGGAAGCATTGCTGTGGACTGCTCGGTCTGGAGTGCATCTACTCAGCATTGGCTTTTGTTGTTTGTGTGCGCGGACCAAGTAGAAAATTTCCGGTGGAAGTGGAAGCGTGACGGTGTCCAAGTGGCACATTGGCGAAGGCGACGAAGTGAAAGACGGCGCGCAGATGTGTGAGGTGCGGACTCGGTCGTTTGTTGTCTCTGAAGAATGTGGATGTGCATGCGTCCTTATATGTGTTTCGTCCATTGGTTTTGGACGACTCGGTGTGGTGGTATCTTGTACAGATTGACACCCCGGACATCACTTTCGTGTTGGAAGCTGGAGACGAGGGATACATTGCCAGAATCTGTGCGTTATGAGTTCGTTCTCCTGTGCGTTGTTTAGTACGGAAGGGGGTGGCGCTCATTCATATTGTTGTTGCCGCGCTCTTTTTTTGGATCTGTAGTCGTTCAAGAGGGGACTATGAAAATTGCTCCAGGTCAGCCACTGGCGGTGATTGTCCCGGAAGAGTCCGATATTCAGCCATTCCTTGATGCGCTCAAGGCTCACCCGCGCGCTATTGAAGGTACTGCGTGAAGGAGAAGCAACCGAGCCCCGATCAATCCCGAAGCAGTCTCTGATTGTGTCGTATTTTTCACCTGCTTTTGATCTGTAGGTTACGTGGAGCCAGTTGAAGCGGAAACGACTTCGAGTGATGCCAGCTCCAGCTCCGCGTCGTCGTCCTCCGCCACAAACGATAGCGCTAAGGGGAGCGACGTGCTGCGCATCCTGAGCAAGTTGCACAAGGAAGGTCTTTTCGCCGACGAGCAGCAACTCAAGGTGCTCAAGTCGCTGGCACGGAAAAACGACGAACAACTCCTGATCACATACAAAGGCAGCTTTCCAAAGGAAGACCACGACGACTCGGCTTTCGACAAAGAGTTCTTCGTCGAGAATGCGCTTGAGCTTGCGGATGAGGCGCTCGCGGCAAAAAAGGACAATTAGATGCAAAAGAGGGGTATTTTCACGTTCAAGTGATTGCATTGTTGTTATGTCTAAAGCAGTGCAGGTCTACCCTCTTTTGATGCTGTTCTAGTTGCTTCATCCTGTCCTGCCTCCTGGGAGTTGCTTGTTTATTTGTCTGCAGAGTCAGCAGCAGATCGCGTTCAGGCACCACGACGCACGTGAATGACAGCCGAATTCGTAGCAACTTGAGCTCCGCCGCCACCCGTGAATCCGTTGTCGTCGACATATATGGTCAAGTAGTCTCGCATCCCATCCCGACATCCGTCCTGCATTGAACATCTGTACTGCAAGTCCTGAAACAGTAGCGCCGCATCAGGTATAGTGGCTGCAAATTCGAGGCTGCTGCCAACGGAGTCGCTGGAGTCTGGAGTTCTCCCCAGCTGTACGACCTTTTCTGCGTGCCGACCAAGTCGGAGGATTCCGTTGTGAACCTTGAGCTGAATATACACAAGTCCAGCACCAGCGTCTGTGTCCGAGACTTCAACGTTTCCAATATCGACCCAAGCGTCAAGCAATGCAACATATGTTGTCGGCATTCGGATCACAGGCGGATCGTTGATTGCTCGGATTTCAACTGGTATGCGTTTCGTGATGGAGTACACCCTGCCGTCATCGAGAAGGTCTCCACTTGTGCTGCTCTCTTCCAATGTGACGAAGATGTCATCCCAGCCAGAAGCGTCAGGCTTGGAGTGGTAGGTTACTCTCTCAACTAAGCAGTTGAGTGCCATTAGACTCCCTCTGGTTGTGAGCGCTGCACTCTCACTTCGGTTGCCCCGAACAAACAACAGTTGGCCACAATCTCGACCAAGACTCAAGAAACCTTTGGAGCAATTCAAGTGCAGTATGAAGTCCCTGTCGGAGTCCCCATTTGAGCTCTCGATATCGAAAAGTGTGATTGAGCGTGTGCTGGAGAGCGAGTCCTGCGAGAGCGGCAAGTTGGATCCGACTTGTTCTCGTTGTTCCTTCCCAAAGTAGAGAAACGAGTTGGGAGATAAAGTGAGAAAACGCGCAGACGCCATTGCATCCATCGCGTCGATGTTGATCACTGCAACCTCTCGAGATCCTGAAAAGAGTTTGGTTGTTCGTGCCAGTGTGCCATCGGACTGCCAGAACTCCCATTGCCGATCCCGCTCTGCCTGGGCTGCGAAGACGATTTGGTTGGATTGCCCGAGACTCAGGACGGTAAGGAACGACGGCTTCGAGCTTGAGATGCCTGGAGCAAGATCTGCAAGTAGTAAAGTCCCAGCACCCGTCCCGTCGGTCGACCAGAGCTCTGTACCGTGGATCCCATCATCCGCTTGGAAGTATACTTTGCCGGAGTAGTACGTCAGGTACGATGGGTACGAACCAGCAGCGCCAGCATTAATATCCGAAACGAGAAGCGTCCCCGAGACAGTGCCATCTGTGCGCCACAACTCCGACCCCTTCACACAATCGTCTGCTTGGAAGAGCAACACCGTCGCCGCCACACCGAGTGCTGTAAAATACTTTGGATTGGACGACCTTGGTCCTGCGCAAATATCACGGAGGATCCCTGTGCCAACGTGGGAATGGTCCGAAGAAAAGTCTGTTCGACTGCTCCCATCAGAAAACCAGGGCTCTCTCCCAAGCGTAACTGTCGATGCCGAGAAGAAAAGCAGATCATTGAAGACACTCAGGAACGTTGGCTCGGAGCTTCGCTTTCCAGGTTCAATGTCTGCGACAAGAAGCGTCCCCTTGCGCGATCCGTCAGTCACCCAAAGTTCTGCTCCATACTCAGACGATGTTGCCTGGAAAAAGAGAAGGCTCTTGTACTCGGTGAAAAATGCTGGATCGGAGCCCTGGATGTTCGCATTGATGCGGGCAACGCGTCGAGTACCTTCAGCACTTCCATCAGTCGCCCAAAGCTCAGGTCCCCAAATCTGCACATGGTCTTTTGGGTCACGATAACAAACAATGCCGGCAAAGGAATCCGTCTGGAAGCCTGTGTCGATTCGGTACGAGTCCCGATACCCAATGTTCTTGTATGCTCCTGTGATCTATGGAACAAAGTTGACAAGGTGGCTGGGGTGAGGATAGAAGCGTTCTAGTCCATGGGTTGAGCTATTGATATCGATTGCACTACGCACCCTGGAATCCGAAAACCGAAAATGGACTCGCATGACTCCGCCCCAAACGTATCCGTCCCATCCACATTGGTCAAAGTATGCCAGAGGTTCGGTGTCATGACCATTTTCCGCCACCGTGCCAATGAAGACGGCCATCGCCTCTGCTGTTGACATCCAGTGGTATCCAAGTGGACAATCGTAAATCTGTTGACACAAAAAGAGGAAGGAGACTTCATGAGCTCCAATGTGTATGACGCATGGATGGGTGGACAGCAGCTTACCTGATCGGGGTCCCATATATTGTCCTCCGCAACAGCGAAAAAGGCACTAGAGTCGAACGCGCTCTGACGAAAGCTCTGGCAGGAGTCCCGGTGATCTTCGTGCACTCTCCAGGACAGGTCTGGACCTTGGGCTGCGAAATACACGCGACTGTCCACTGAATATGCGGTCATGTGCGATGGCTCGGAGCCTTGTCCACCGGGGTATATGTCCATCAGCAATGTTGTCCCAGCTGCAGTGCCATCGCTTTCCCAAAGTTCGTCTCCAGTTTGTTTGCTACGTCCTCGGAAAAGGATTTTCCCTCGGAGCTGAGCGAAATATGACGCGGAAGAAAAATCTGACCCAGGGAAATCTCCGAGACTGCGGAGTCGTGTCGTGGATTCCAATGCGAGTGGCTGAGCGAGCATCAAGTTCCAGTGTCCGGTATTTGTCGATGATTCTCGCTTGGGTTCTACAGAGGAGAGCTCATGCATGGATGGAGCACCCACAAGCAATACGGAGCTGTCTTCATCCAGCTGCACAAGCGGCTCAAGCGTGCCATATGGAGGGAGATGGATCTGCGGTCCATCGTTGATCTTCTTCACGACAACGGCTTGGGCATACGTTGCTGTTTTCTCGCCTCCTTTTCCGAAATGCCCAAGGTCCGAGATCTGAATCAATATCAAGGCGGTGCCACAGAAATCCGCAGCACCTTTGAAGACTAATGCACTCAAGAACGCAGCGTTGATCGAAGACTGGCAACCTTGAACAATTACTTGATGCGATCGCTCGTCGATCATCGGACTTGAGGTGATAAACAATCCGTGCTGCTCCAGAAGACTCGGAAGGGGAAGAGACGCTCGGATGCTGCAGTGGATGCATGAGATATTGATTAGCATCTGAGGATCGGACTCGAAGCCGCTGTGAAGATTTTGGTCTGGATCCTGTACGGAAATGGACTCTAGGAGGAGGTCGACATCCTCTGTCGCTTCGAGCGGCTCGGAGGGAAGGAACCCGACGATATGCTCGAAGGAGTCGTGATTGGCGACCATGGCAAAATTGTTTGAGAGCAGAATTGGAGGATCGTTCACTGCCTCGATCCGGAGGCGAATGGTGAACGATGTCGTGCTGGGCAACGCCTCCCCGCATCCCGCTGTGGCGAATAGAGAGATTTCGTCTACGAGATTCCCGTTCGAATGGAAGTTCAGGTTGGGCTCATAGATCATCCCTAGAAGCGCAGCGTTTACATCGTGGAGTCTGCCGCGGAACTCAAGTCTGGAGAAAAATAATCGGGACTCTGTGATCAGGTTTTCTTGCGACAAATGCGAGAGGAAGCGCGCTTCGGGGGTGTTAAACTGGGTCTCGGTGAGTAGCAGCCCTTGATAGCTCGCCAACATCACTCCGCCATTGTTCGCTGTGATCGCAATGGCGACTTCGCGGTCATCTGCTTCAGCATCGGGACATGCGAGAGAAAGACCACTGATAAGTATCTTCTCGTCCTCATCCAGGGTTGCAAATGCGCCAGAAGAGTTGTATCGGCTCGATTGCCATGTTGGTTCATCGCATACTGGAGCGACGGCGAGGTAGACAACCGCCGATGCTGCGCGAGACGAGCGGCTGACGTCTACAACAGAGAGTGTGATCTGCTCGGATCCGTACCAATCTCTATCTGGGATGTAGGAGCTGCTGCTCAGCGCTGCGTTGATTTGGTGGAGGAATCCTCTGAAAACCGCAATGCTCGAGTCGTTGCGTACATGCTGAATACCTGGCACAGACTGCAGAGAGAAAACTCCATTCGGACTGGTGACGGTCATCTCCAAAAGACTCGCCGTCGAGACCGCAGTGTCTGCGTCGTGGATCTTGATGGTGCCATCAAATTCGTAGCTTGTGTCTTCTTTCATCAGAAGCACATCGTGAGCTGGAGCAATCACTGAAAGTCCACGCGTCGATCCACTCGCAAGATTGAAGTGCATGCTTACAGTGGTCACACGAGGTCCGCCTTTGCCGAAAGTGCCGCGATCGTCTACTGTCAGCGTCAGTCCTACTTCGTTCAAATCGAGGAAGGCTTCCTGCTGCGCTTCGATGTCGTCCAGTTCAAACACCATGTCGAACAAAACGAAATTCAAGTGCTCAGGAGTGCCCGCGAGCGCAATGTAGCCTGGTTTGTGAAGGATGATTTGCACTTTGGGGTCCAGTTCCTCAAACAACCGAGGAAGTGATATCGTTCCGTGCGTGGATTCGATCACGAGATCCATTGCACAGGATTCGGTGTCGCACAGAGACTCTGTGAGGTCGCCATCCTCAAAATGCACCCCACGGATCAAAGTTGGAGAGTTTGGCTCGACGATCACATTCTCTGCGGAGCTCACATCCCAAATTGGAGGGTCATTCACTGCGTCGATGCGAACGAGAATCGTTGCAGTTGTCTCCTGAGACTCCTCCATGGTGTACTCGTCGATTGTCGTTGCAGCAATCGATATGTAGTCGACGCCATTGAAATTTGGATCGGGAAGATACCGGAGAGCTCTCACGCTCTTGTTCACATTCGCAAACGTGCCTTTGAACTTCAAATATCTGCGTCCGCTGTCTTTCGTTTCGTCTGCAAATGTGATGCCTGAAATGGTGGAGAGTTCCAAGATCCCATTCGTCGCGCTTAAACTGATTTGAAGCGTTAGTTTCGACATGTCGTCGACGCTGGAGAAGCGCAAGTCGTTCACGTGAATCCACGTATCTTCGTCCCCATGAATGCTCCCCCCTGCTTCATCTGCACGATCACTCGTGGGACTATTTTCTGGAATCGAGATGACAACTGGATCGGCTAGCGGGCGTACGTAAAAGTAGAGAATGGAGGTCGAAGAGCTGTTGAATGGGTGCGAGTCGGAGAGTTGGAACGTAATCGTATCAAATCCATCGCTTTCATCATCGAAACTGCTGTCAACACTGTTCCAGTCCTTCGCCGAGGTGTAAACCAGTGAGGAAAGCGCGCTGTTGATATTCCGCAAGGTTCCTTGCAGCACCAAGACCTCAGCAGCAGTATCTGTAGTCGGAGTCACGCTAACGCCGACATGGCGCAACAGCGCTACAGATCCAAAGCCTGCACGTATTGCAACGCTGATGCTGTCGCTATCGGAGAGATCGGGGTCAATGACGTGCACATTCTGGAGAACCAATGGAATGTCTTCGTCACAGTCGTAAAATTCTGATGAAACGAGGTACGGGGAGTCATTGATTTCGAGAACCGTAAGCGGCACCGACTCTTGGGCAGCTAGGTTGCTCTCCAAACTGACGACTTCAACGCGAAGAAAATCGGACCCGCTGAAGTTCGGGTCGCCAGTGTACGAAGACGACGCAAGTACGACATTCGCGCACCCCACGTCGGCTTCAAAACCGAATTGTCTCCGCGTCGGTGACCCAAGCACCCGAGTGATGCACTTCGTATCAGCGAAAGTGAGGATTCCATGTGAGACGGAGAGGCTCACGCGTAGCAGTGCGAATTGCTTGGCGTTTGGCGTGGCACCAGTATCTGCACTTCGAATGGCTAATCCTTGGAGAGACACTGGTGCGTCTTCGTTGCATTGGATTGGAAGGCAGCTGGAGCGGAACTTGGAAAGGAAATCGTCCATGGAGCGATAAGGATGCTCGACCCACAACGGTACCTGAATCACTGGAGTGTCCGGACGAGGAGCGATCACCACGTCAGCGTACGTCTCCTGCACTTGATCCCCATGTGCCACTGAGAAGCCCCACTCAACAACATGTCCGCGTCCGACACCAGTCTGGAAATTCCAATTCGGTGGTGGGTAGTACACCAATCCAGCCAGCACTTGCGATAGTTCCGTGAACGAACCAGTCGCGCTGATTGACGATGTTGGAGTGAGCAGTGCGCTCCCGCTCTTGAGAATGGCGTTTGTGCTGCTGATATGCCCAGTATTCACTCGAACGTGGAGCTGGTACGGAATAACCTCGTTCCTCGACGCATTTGTGGCCATGGTGCTGCTTTGCGAAGATGTTTCCATGAGGTAATACATGGCATTTTTGTACGTGAAAATGGTGCCAGTCCCGCTCGTCGATGCGTCGAGACGTAGTCTTCTTTGGTGAAGAAAGATCTCGTCCAAGAGTGGCGCTGTGCCGCTCTTGGTGCCGTCGGATTTCCACAAGCTCTGCTTCCCATTTGCGTCGACCGAAGCGCTGAAATACAACGCGTTGCTGACAGCAACACCATTCGTGTCGCGCGCAAGCAAAGTAGAGAGAAACGAGGGCGAAGAGCTCAGCGGACCCGGTACCAAATCTGCAGCTAGCAGTGTCCCGGATGCGGATCCGTCGCTGACATAGAGCTCATAGCCAATGGATGACGCTGCTGCTTGGAAATACAGTTTTCCGGAATAAAATGCCAGATAAGAAGGGTTGGACCCTTCCCCCGGTGTCGGGTTTAGATCCTTCACGAGTCGAGTCCCAGTCGCTGTGCCGTCCGTCAGCCACAGCTCGCGGCCATTCATGCAGTCGTCCGCGGAGAAAAACACCCCAAGTGTCGTGGGCATCAAAAAGCGCGGATCGGAGGACCCGCTTCCTGCGCAGACATCGCGGACAATCGTTGTCCCGGAGAACAGCGCACCAGGAGTTTTTCGGGTACGCTCGGCGGTAAAGCTCGAGAATCCATCAGTAGCCCAGAGTTCGCGTCCGCTGTCCGATGTCGCGGCAAAGTACATGCGGCCATCTCCTGCCGTCCATTCGACGAAGAAGGTGGGGTTTGAGCTGCGTGGTCCGCGCCAAATATCTTCTACGATCGTGGTCCCCGCCGCTGTTCCGTCGGTTTTAAAGAGCTCGACACCGAAATCATGGGTGTCGGCTTGGAAAATGAGCGTTTGGGACTTGAATAACGTCAAGAACCTGGGACTCGAGCTGGCACCGCCTGGTTGGATGTCGACGACGCGCACCGTGCTTTCTCTGCTTCCGCCACTGGACCAGAGCTCCCTTCCTACCCCTGCAGCAGTCTCCGAACCGCTCTTGATGCACACAATGCCAGCGAAATCCGTGGTTGCGAAGGAGACTTCGACAGCTGCAGAGTCTCGTCTTCCGGCGTGTTTCATTGCCCCACTGACTTTCGAATCCGTGAAGCGAAAGTGTCTGCGCTGCGTGCCACCGAAAGTGTACCCTGACCACTGACAAGTGCTCCAGAACACGTACGGCTCGGACATATTATTTGATGGTTGACGATCCTCTGCGGGGAAATATCGGGAGCCTTCTTCTGTGGACGCCCAGTGATACCCAGATGGACAGTCGTACACAGCACTGGGATCCCACACATTGCTCTTGGACACCATGTAGAGCACATCAGGGTGCGTCGAACTGGTCCGAGCGCCATTGCAAGTGTCGCTCCCGAGCGTCCACGCCAGATCCAATCCAGACGCAGCAAAGTAGACTTTTCCATTCAGCGCGATCATATCTGTCGGCTCGGAGCTTTCTGGACCTGGCACGAGGTCCATGAGCATCCGAGTCCCAGCATGTGAGCCATCCGAGACCCACAGCTCTTTCCCGTGAATCGTGTCGGTGCCTTGAAAGTAGAAGAACTTTCCTAGTTCGCAGAAGAACACACCACTCGAGGCACGTCCTGGGAAATCCATCACCCACCGATGTCTCCAGTCGTCGTTGCCCGCTCGCGGGTACTGAAACTTCTTCGCTGGCAGGAGGAGCTCCGTGCTCCAGAGTTGGTGGTAAACAGCCAACGATGCTGGCGAGCTTGTGGTAGTCTGCGCCAATTCTTCTTTTGGGAACTCCAAGGACAAGTCAGGGAACTGGAACCCAGTATCCTCGTATCCAGAGTAATATGTCACGGACCCAAGAACCACACGCGGGATCACTATTTTGGGGTGGATCCAAAGCCGAATTGTTCGCTCGTGCGTAATTGCTGGGTCTGTTTTTTCATTTCGTACCAAGACATGAATCGTATCGTGGTCTCGATAGCGCTCCCCACATTGGTACTCTAGTCCTTCGAGCGCTTGATTCAGCACATGCAGAGTCGCGGTGAGGGATAAAGTGCTTCCTCCAGGACTTGCTCTGTGAGGAGAAACTTTTGAGGATGGTTGTGATTCGTAGGCGTCACAGTGTGCGAAGACCAACGTGCCATGCGCCGATGTCACCTCCAGAGTGATATCGTCACTGGAAGAAGAAGCGCTGTTCGCGTTCACTATCCACACCCCAGAAACGTCAAGCACGCCCCCCTGGGTGATCTCTATGTCCATTTCTTGCCAATTTGTGGACGTAAAGGGAGCTTCCACAGAGTTTTCGATGTGGATTTGCGGGATCACGGGTGGAGGGTGCGCTCGCACCAAGAACACACTTTCAGTCAATTTCAAGTCTCGGGAGAAGAGAGACAAGGTCAAGCGATCAAGTTCAGACGCCTCGCGCTGACTGAGGTACACTGCGTTCTTCAGCTGCGTGTGGATCTGGGCGATCGTTCCGTTGATCCATGCAAACTGGACACCCATTCGGTCCGAGGCGGCATGATTCGTCACATCCAGCCCACCGTGTTCGCATGATAGCATCAGCTTGAACCACATGGGGCTTGAGGCTCCCGGGACACGAATCACAAAGTCGTCTAATCTGAGTGGCAAGCCCCCCGTGGTCTCCATGATGAACGCTCCTTTCGTATTCTTAATTTCAGCACTTGGGGTGTGGGGTTGCAGCTGCACTGTGGACGTCATGACATCGCTCAAATGCTGTCCAGCTGCTGCTACTGGCTTCAGATTGTCTCTGGAAGAGCTCTCCTCAGCGATGACGAGTTCCAGATCAAAGCGAAACTGGATCGCGCCATCCCAATACTTTGGCACTCGGTATTCAAGAGCAGCGATCGCAGGCTTTAAACTCTCTGCGTCCCCTTCGAGGACAAATGCGTCCGGAAAGAGCTGCGATTTGGCATTTCCAGACCATCTTGCCGCAGCAGTTTTCATGGCCAAGAGCTCAAATGAGCCCGTGGATACACGAACTTGGACTTCGTCTACACGTGCAAATGCGCCAATTCCAGTGAGTCGACCTCCGTCCGCAGCAAGAGGGAGCCTTGGGACCGCATTCGAGGCAACTGGAAACGAAGAAGAAGACAACTCTTCGGTGAACAGAGCCGCATAGCTGTAACCAGATCTGGATCCATCGATGCGAGCTTTCCTCACAATGGCACGACCGAGGTTGCTTGCCGTTGAGTGGTATCCCCCAGATAGAATATCATTCAGTGCTGTCTCAACAGTATCGGAAGAGGAGTCGGCTGGAATGGAGACACTCGTGCGAGATCGATAGCGCAGCTGAAATGTTCCTGCAACTCGATTCGATCCCACAGTTTCAGTCAACTGCACCACCGAGTTCGTTCCGCGCAAGCTGTTAGAGTTGAAAACAACAAGTTTTGGGAAATCGGGTGGCGCGTTATGGAAAGTGATATCCCATGCGTATCCTCCGTGCGCGTCTGCAAACCCTCTGGTCACAAACACATGAGTATTGCTCCATTGCCGCATTTGCTTTCGTAACGCAGCCAAGCTCAAAGTGAGCGTACTTTGCATGGAATCCCCGATTCTACCGCCAAAGCTTTTAAGGATGCCTTCATCCTCTGCCATGGCAACCGCATTGCATGCAATAGCACGCGTCGTGGCAAGTACTTGGGATGTGCTCGCGTCTCGTGTGTCCTGAAATCCCAGTTCAAAGGTTCCTGTGATGCTGGAATCAGCGCTTGTGATGACACGATACACTGGATCAACGCGAGTGACACCAACAACAACATTGAGCACGCTTCCCTGTCCTTTCCCTGCAGAAACGCGTTCTACTTGGACTTGTGTGCTGTTCCTCAGCACAACGCTCGCGTCTGCGTCAGAGATCTGCTTTCCTGGAGCGAGGTGTTTGGAGTCGCCGCTGAGAAGAGGTACATTCTCTCCAGGACTGAAAAACGTGACCATCCACGTCCTTGTGTCTGGTTTCGAAACTTTTGCAACCTCGACGGCGTGAAGCGCCTCGAGTGCGTCTTGAACGTCCAACGCGCTTGACTCCGACGCTAAATCGCGAGTGATTTCATCGCCAAGCTGCAAGCGGAATGTTCCACCTAGCGGAGCTCCAATGATTGCGGATTCGAGTGTCAGTGAAGCCCCCGTGGCAGCACCGACGAGGCTATAACCCGCTACTTGTGGCGCTCGAAGCGTGATCGGAGAGTTCAAGATTGAGATCTTCCACTGCACAGCAGCTTGAGTCGCAGCAGCAGCTGATGATGATGGCGACACAACCTTGTCGACATGGAATCTCAGCTGCGGACTAATGGCACCATACAGAGCCATCAATTTCGCCTCGATGGACTCCGACAGACTTCGTCCGTTGCTCAGCTCACCTAAAACTTCTTGGGTTCGCATCGCAACAGCGTTTGCGTAAATCTGCACGGATTGCTGCAAGGCGATCCCTGCAAACGCCAGGTCTAGTGCAAGCGTGAACGTTCCTGAGATTGAAGTCCCACTTCCGCCGCCGTTGGGGTTCCAGATACTCACGATGAGGAGCTGACTTTGAGTTGGAGCGATGATGGAGACTCTTTGGACTTCCAGGTCGACAGCGAATCTACATCTGCCCGTGATTCGTAGTGAAGGTGGCATCGCAGGATTCGAAGTGAAAGCGTCGGCTCCACGTATCAATGGTCCTGCGATAGCGATTTTGTTCTCGACGGTGTCATACAGCACATGATGTTCGGGCAATGACAGCTGCGCCGTCTTGAAACTCCCTCCCAAGCACCCGAAATCCCCCATGTCGATTGCAGACTCGAACGCGGTCCATCCTGTGACACCGTGTCCCAAGTCATTCACAGAGATGCGGAGGTCATTACTGCCGGTGGAACACCGAGATTGCTCTCCATTGGTGCTGTAAAGAGACTTTCGCAACAGAAAGTTGGCATCTGAAAGCGTGGCTTCGAAAACAAGTCGCGAGAATGCACCTGTGGAATCGTTTTGTGGAGATTTCTCCAGTAGATGGACTCGATTCAATGCGACAGAGTCGGTGAGAAATGAACCCGCGGTCGAAGACAAGTTCACGCGGAGCTGTGAAGATAAGGAGGAATCGGTTGCCAGGTCGATGTCGTCGATCTCCATACCCTCCAACGAGTACATGGTGCTGTTCCAGGCGGGTGATGGAGTGTGAAAGCGGATCACAGGGGGGTCATTCACTGGTTGCACGAAAATTGGTGCTCGCAACAGTGTCGTGCTCGTATCGAGCGAGGAAGTCGCGTTTCCACCGCTGAACTCGCTTCTCTCGATTGTCGCACTCAGCGTGTCGTTTCCGGCAAAGTTCTGGTCACCCTTGTACTCCATCTTGTTGAGCGCATTCCGAATCGCACCAATGGTCCCAAGAACGTCAACTCCACGCTGCCGATGAGTCGTACGAACTTCCACGCAGCAAACGTCCCTCTGTACGGAAATCGTGCCGTGCTCGACGCGCAGCTTTGCAACAAACAAGTCGTCCTCATTTTGCGCTTGATCTCCACTGCGCAATACAACCCAATCGCTCAGCAGCAGCACTTGGTCTTCGACGCCTTGCAGCGCGCTGTCCGGGTGTTTTAAGATTAACAGTGGATCGGTCTTGAGCATCTGAAAGTAGATACTAAGCAGTGGGGCTGGGATTGGAGTGGCTGCGACGTCGTGTACTTCAACGGAATACCGCAGATCCACGCGTTCGGAGGACGCATTTGGCGCGATCATGACACTCGCGAGCACTCGATTCACGTCTTTCCGAGTCGTTGGCATCGCGATTGGGGTTTCTGTTGGCGCGCAATGGTGGTTGTACGTTCGCTGCCGGTGGTTTCCTTCCGAATAGCTGACTACGCCTGCGCCAAGCACGCACTCTACCCGAATCGTCAGCTCCATGTGCATGTCGTCATCGCCATTCTGGTCATTTCCTCCGCTAATCTCCACGCCATTGATGGGAACAGCTGCGTCTGCTTCAAGATCCGTGAATGCGAGTTGGGTCTCTGCAATCCTCCATTCCACTGGGCTTTTCTTGACTGTGTATTCAATGGGAACCACCAATGTATCATTCCAGACATGGCGTCGAGACCGAATCACGGAGCTGAAGGTCTTATCTTCATCAGAATGTGCGGCGTATGGAGACAGGGTGAGCTGCACAAGGTCGTGCTTCTGCGACGCATGTTTCGGCAGATCAACTTCGAGCATCCGAAGCACCTCGTTCAGTCCCTGCTGAAGACCAATAAAGCGGGTCGTGGAACCGGTCTGGACGGCAAACTCGTAGGAGACACCTGGGATGTACTTTGAGTGGTAAAATGAGCACTGCGAGCAAGTCAGATTCAAGTCCATGAGATTGTCATCCCACGCGTTTGCAGCGTCACTCTCGTCTTCGTTCTCAAAGAGATGCTGGCCGACTTGTTCGATCTCCACTGCAGCAAACGTCGACAGTTTCGCGCGAGCTAGAGACGTCTCCCAAGATGCTGTAGATCTGGACAAGTTGGTTTCGGACGCATTTGCGACAACTACAAAGCGGCTCGAAGGAAGAGTGTTGTCTTCAACGATGTGGAGATCTAGACTCTCCGTTGCCAGCAGCTCCAGGTCGGAGTTGTAGAGTTGAAAATGAATGTGTGCGTGCTCTGCTCTGTCGAATGGATTGCTTGTGTACACGGCTGATGCAAGCATCGCGTTCAAGCATTCGACACCTGATGCACGAACCACTCGCGTAGTCCCGTTATGTAGCTGTTCGCTTTTGGTCTCGTACGCGTCTGCACACTGCAGGACAGCGTTCGTGACCACCGATCCCGTCGATGTATCGATCTGCAGCGTCACCGCTTCTTCGCGCACGCCCTCCTCCTCTGCGTCCCCATTCCTTGATCCAAAATATTGATTCACGTGCACCACTTTCGACAAATGAAGCGACTTGCCTGCTGGTGGGAGTTTCAGAATGTCTCCCCCCTTTGCGTTTAGTGGAGAGATGTGGATGCTGTAGAACGTTCGCACGGGGAAAACCAACTCCTCGCAAGCACCAGCGGTGCCATCATGTACGCAAATTCGAACCGCACCACTCAATTCCGAGTCTGTTCCTTGTTGCTGTTGTGATGGCGGTGGTAGGGATACCCCTGTGCGGGATGAACCGCAGCTGCGGCTGGATCAGCAATGCGTTCAGTCGTTCTAGCGTGGTTTTCAGTCGCAACGTGGCACTGTTCTCGCCACTCATCGTGACCCCATCGAAGAGCTCCGCTCGTGTGTGGTGCCACCGCAAGGATCCATTTGTCGCGTCAATTCGCACGTCAAAAATGTCGCTCATGTCGGGGTCGTTGACTGTCAACCCAGGCAAGAGCAGCTTTGGGAATGTGAACCATTTCCCACTGGTGCTGCTCCCAGTGAAGGTGGTCAAATTGGTGAAGACAATTCGAGGAGCATCGTTCACGGGGATGACCCGCACTGCAAGCTCGCTTTCTTTGCCGTAAACGCTGCACACGATGACGTCCAGACCATGGAAATTGGCGTTTGGGGAGTAAAACAGCGCAGAAAGGAGCGTTTGCAGACTTTCCCCGTCGTTTGCTTCCAGCTTGAGTGGCGACTCGATCGCATGCATGTCGTCTCGTTTCGAGGAGTCCGGTCTCGCAGACACATACACTTTACCATGGAGCGCATAAAGTTCGATCTCCAACTTGCTTTCGTAGTCTTCGACGACGCTTAAATCGAAGGAATCCCCGATAAAGACATCTTCGTCCTCGTTGGTCGTGATTTCGTGGCTCTTAAAGATGCTGAAGTCTAGCTCGGTCAACGTATCGATCTCCAAAAGGAGCGTCGCAACCACCAATTCGCCCACTTCCGCTGAATTGTCGGGTGCTCGAGTGCTGCGAGGACTGTGTCGTCGAGAAATGTCCGTAAGCGTAATAGTCACATTAGTATCTGCACTTTTCCCCACAGATGAGCGATCCGATGGTCGTAAGGACATCTGGTATCGGATCTGCGAAAGCGTGACTCTCAGGTCTTGGACTCGTCCTTCGAGCGTCACACTGCTCCCCTCATGCCTGCCATTTTCGTTGACTGGTTGAGTTTGAACGGCATCGTGGGAGAGTGTACCTGTAGTGGTCCGCACTGTCGCTCGGAGGACCATTTCGTTCTCGAAGAAACTCACCACTGAGCCACCGGCATCTGCAGCATCGTGGATGGTGAAAGCTGGCAGTGCTTGGGTCTTGGCGGTTGCCACTCTGAGTGTGGTGATATTCAAACCACTTGCAGTCCACGACCAGCGAGGTAAGCGGCGCACAGCATCGACAAACACGGAGAGAACGCTTGTCGTCTCTTCGACCACAGGGCTCCCCCTCGTCTTTGCTGCTTGCTTGACTCGAATCATCACCTTATCCGGACCGTTGAAGTTGCGCTTTGGGACGTATTCCAGCCACGTGAGAACTCGATTCACGCGGCTCATGTTTGCAGTCAGCCTGAGGTCCAATGGACTGACGCGCAAGTCCAGTTCGGCGACATCAAGAGCGCTTTTGGTGCTGTTTAGGAAGGCAAACGTCCCGTAGATGGCTGAGATCGACAGATCAAATTGAAGGTTGTCGTTCGTTTCGTCGCCTGCATTCCCGAGGATTCGGATGCTGATGTTGCGCAAGGACACGGACTCGTCTTGGGTGGTGAGGAGTTGATCGTGGTCGCCTAATGGGGAAGTGGGAAAGCGGTGAGGAAGAAACAGGAACGATATGACGTAAAAAAGGGGAGAACAAGCACTTGAGACTTACGCAGCATTCGGTCGGCGTACAGCATCTGGAGTGTTGCGGGTGGTTTTGTGAGTCGAACCCCTATGCGGAACACTTTGGACGCTGCAGAGTCCGCGAAAGCGCCATCCTCACCTGCAGCGAACGTGGTGAAGGTGATGTCATCTTCTCTTGTGTCGCGGGTCAAGTCGATCGCGACGTAGCGCAACCGACTGAGTGCTGCGTTGACACTGGCGATCGATCCCGAGACTCTCACCTCGTGCTTCCAAGTGGATCTCCAGTGGTTTTGACTCGCTTCGAATCCCCCACCACTGGTACTAGACAGTGTGCAGTACCCGACACGAGCGTGCACGTGGACCCGAACCACTTGGCGATTTATGCTCTCACTTGCTTGAACGAAGTCTTCCAGTTGGCTCGGGTCAACTGCGTTGGCGACCAGCTTCAATCCTCGAATCTCGAAGTCCTGCTCTTCCTCCACCGTGAAATGTGTCGCTGGCAGCACCAGCACGGGGGCTTCAGCAGGCGCTAAGATCTGCACAGGGATGACTTGAAACGCCTCGGTAGTCGCTGATCGAAGTCTGAAGTGGATCGCATCAAGCAGACTGGAAGTATTCTGCGAAACATACACCAAATGGTAGCTCATCAAGATCGCGTTAAGCTCTGAGAGCGATCCTTGCAACATGAGTCTGCTTGCATTCTGAGTTCTGGATGCAGCAAGTAAGAAGCGGGAGATGTCGCGCGTCGTGGTCTGCGTCCTTCCTCCCCTCGCTACGAGCGACACTTGGCCACCGCTGTTGCATAAGCACTGGACCTCGAGTGTCACTCCGACGTCGAACCCATCCAGGACAATCCCATCGATGAACACGCTCTTGTTGCGCTCCGCGGCGATGTACGATACGGGGAGCATCACAGCCACGTCGACATCTGCTTTCACGACGCGAACAGGAATTTCTCGATACAGGATCAGTGAAGCTGCATCCGCAGTCAACACGGAGACAGCCACGACATCGTGTCCCACCAAAGCCTCCACACCTCGGCTTTCACTGGTGACTTCGATCTGGAGCGCAGGCGACTCCAGCTCGTCATCTTCGACAGCGATTGTCAGTAACGAAGGATGCGAAGCCTCGAGGATCCAGTTGCATAACCCATCAAATCGACTGGAAGGCAACCTCTGGACAGAGACACTCAGATTGTCGATCTCCAACTCCTGAATCGCTCCTTCTAGACTGGCGGCGTCGGAGCTGACTGTTACGTATCTCGTTGTATGACCTTGGACATGGATGCGGAACCTCCCATCGCGGCTCTTCTCGGGGTGCAAGTCGGACGCATCATCCTCGGCGGAACGCAGCTCCACTTTCAGTGGAGTTTGCGTTGTTGCAGATGCCAAGGATGAGTCGATGAGCTTTAGATGGGGGAAGTCGTGCGCCACATCCCAGAAGTGAAATTCCAGCGAAAGCGCGACACTATTGCTTAGCTTTGTATCACGCACTCGGACGGAAATCGATGGGTAAAACAACGCCAGCGTCAAGTCGGATGCTTTTAATCCTTGCTGGGCGATTGTGGTTTGCACGGTGAACGACGTTGCCGTGGCGGTGGACGTCGGAAAGGCGTGGATGAGCTCGCCAACTCGTCCCGTGGATCCGAAAGTGATTCGCCATTCAAACGCATTCTCGCTGGGGAAGTCGATCCGAGAAACTTCAATTTGCGGGTCCGGAAGCACTTCCAACACTTTGGCACGCATCGCATCGCTATTTGCGAGACCAGTAGATATCTGCGTAGAAATCGCGCCTTGAAACTGAAGTTTGAATCCACCGCCAGAGACATCTGCAATGTGCGATGGAAACACTGCATTCACTCGAACAATTTGGATCTCTCGCTTGTAGAGAGCTTGCGTGTCAAAATGAGCGGGAAGTGCGCACGGCATGGTCTTCACTTTGGCTGCAATTGTGTCCAAATCGTCGTTGCAGCGAACGTCAGTCGATCTACAGGTCACTCCGGTGACACTTGCGTTGAGTGTCGTGCTGCAAAAGCCGTCGGCGAGCTCCAGTCCAAGCGCAAATGTTCCCGCAATGGACACTTGTGCGCTCGAAGTCGTCAACGTCTGAACGAAGAATTTCCGCGGACGAGGGACAGACGTCAGCTGAAACACTTGTCGCTCGATGGTCGTGGATGTAAAGAACGACTTGTCTCGCTTCAAGTCGCTACTCACGTCGAGCGAGATCGCTGCCATCGATGCGGCAAAGCTCGCGATGGAGCCACGCATTTCCAGCTCTGTACCTCGCCGTTGCCTGTGAACGACGTCAGCCAACGACGGGTTATTGTTCTCATATCGCAGTCTCACTTTTTTTGATTGAATGGTCCACCGGAACCGCTCTTCACCTCGAGCACCAAGTTGGTCCTCTCCTCTTCTTGGTGGCAGCAATTGCTTTTCCCACGGGAGTGCAATCGAAACAGACGACAAATTGGCAAAGTGGGGACTGTTTTCGTGGACCACGAGTTGGCGCGGGGTGCTCAATTTGATGTTTCGGAGATTTGGAAGCACGAGGACCTCGATCTTTGCGGATGCATTTTGAGCAGCAGCAGCACTCCCAGCCGCGCTACTTGATGCGTCTGCCGCGCGCACTGTCATTTGTAGCGAGTTATGCGCTCGGACTCCGAACGCGAGCGAATAAACCCGGAGAGCGCGCAGTGTGGCGGCAACGCGTTGCGCTGGTCCTCTGATCTGCAGATGCTGTCCCAAGATTCGCGTCTTTGTCACCTTGGCATCGCTCACAATTTCCACCTCGTACGCCAACGCACACGGTAACTTGGAGATCAGAACCGCATTTGGCGCTCCAGACTGAAGAAGCACGCGGACATGCGAAACATTTTCGCCTTGGATCGAAAGCTTTTGGAAAGAATCCGCCAGTTCTTTTTCGTCTTCAAAATCTTCGGAGCTGAATGATCGAGACTTGAGCACGCGGCAATCTTGCGCCAGGTCGCAAAGTCTCCTTGTGAATTGGAAAGTGGACCCTTGATCATCGTCGTCGTCGTCGTCAAACTCAACGTGCAGTCCGCACCATTTTGCTGGACGGTCAGAAGAACGCATTTGCTCTGTGAGTCCTGAAAGTGAGAGACCGGGTACCGTTTCTGGATCCGAAAAGGAAACCCTGGGGATTTGAAGAAGGTGGACTGCATTGTACTCAATGGTGCAGACAGTAGTGGGAGAGACGTCGAAAACCTGTTGGCATCGAACGTTTGTGTCCAATCCGGTCAAAACATCGAAAGCGCGCTTGAGCTCGTGCTCCGTGAAACGCACAGGCACTGCTGTCTCTCGTTTCTTGAGCCACGAGCGGTGCTTACTCTGGAGATACAGCGCCTCTTCTTGGAATCCATGGACATCTATTCAACACATTTTCGAAGACATGGTTATCAGAAACCAACGGAATGCAACGCGTTTGCTTGCCATGCATCCCACACCACCAGCTTACCTTTCGTGGCGTCGATAGCTCGCGTGATCGTTTGCATGTATACCCCGGATGCAGCATAGTGGTCGGGAATCAGTAACTTGTATGGATCGTCGATTCCTACAAGAGTCCCATCTTCACCCTGCTCCAACTCCACGACGACCGCGACTTCCTCGACGTTGCCAAGCGAATAGTGCACATTCAGAGGCATCGAGAGCTTGTTGTTGCTGAGAATCACTGCGTTCGCTGGGTTTTCAGGGAACGTAACGATCCCCAAATCGGTTGCTGGCTCAATGGCAACGGGGATGGACGCGTAGCTTCTCACAACGTCATCGTGGTCACCAGAACTGCACAGCCCCGTCACTGTTGCGTTCACGTCGATGATATCACTGGCGAAGGAGATCTTTGCTGTTGCTCCAGGTGGGTAGCTGCAGTACTGAACGGTCGCTAGGAACGCATTCAGGTCGGAGAGAACGCCACGGAGCGTGAAAGTTGCGTTGAGCTGCAGCGGCAGTCGTGGCTCCAATTCCACGCCATACACGCGCACTCTGTTCCTCAGCGCGGTCTCGATGCTCAGCTGCAGCGATCCATTGTGCGTGCTCATGGTCAGACTCCCCATTTGCCGAGTTTCTGCGTCTTCGACTCGATTGCTTTGCTCTGCTGCAGCTCCACTCGCTTCGAGTTTGACAGGTGGGAGTGGGAAGCATGCGTCTGCGTGAACGGACCTCGTTTCGGAAGCCACAATACGAACCGCTGGTCCGCGAAACGCATCGCCACTTTGAGGGGTAACAATTCTCTTTTCGAGTGCAATGGCAAAAGACGTGAACATAGAAGACGGATCGTAGCACACACCTGGCAACGTGGAAAGAGCCGCGGAGGTGGTGACCATGGTGTCTACGGTTTCCAGCTGAACAGTCAGCGTATCCTGGTTGACGATACGTTGACACACCTCATCGGATGGTGGGGAGCTGTAGACCAAGGACGACAGGATCGTCTGCGCCTCTTCTAGTGTTGTGGATACAGCGATTCGCCGTTGGATATCCCCCCCGTATTCGTTTTCGTCGCGGAAGCACACGAAAGACGTTTCTTTCAAGAGCGGTCTTGCTTGCGGCGATATGGATACACCCCCATGTTGACACGTCACCTGCAGCATTGCAAGGCAAAAAGAATCAGTCCAATGGATGACACTATGGTCGCATTTATGTGGCAACCTCGTGCTCAACTCACCAAAAGGTTGGCTCTCTGCTGCTCGACGTGGTCAGAAGACCATGCGATCGTGATGGGAGTGAGATCGTGGAGCTGTTTGTTTTCTGGGATCACGTCGACTGACTCCTCCTGCACACACACAAAGCGCCATCAGCACCATTCAATCAGCCATTGAGACACAAGCACGAGACGCATCTCTCTCTCACCGTCGCGAAACGCAAAGCTGCATCGCACGCATGGACGCACAGGAGGAGCAGCAGCAGCATCGAGTGCCTGAAGCGCATCTTGTTTTTTTCTTCATCGATGTCAACTGCTTCCACACCTGAATCTGGATCGCAGAGTGATGGTCCTTGCGACCTTTCGAAATCGTCCTCTTTTGAGAAAATGTCTCGGGAATCGAAAGTTTCACATCAAAATCGTTTTGAGAAAGTGACTTCCTCCTCGCACTCCATCAAACCAGAAGAATCAGTCGCGTGTCAAGGTATCGGAAGCCTCATGCAGACCACCCAAGCGACTGTGCTTCTGCTGCTGCTGAGTTGCATCTCGCGATGTCTACAGTCTGCAACCGCGCAGAGCGTCGTCGATGACGACGAGACAGGAGAGAAAGCGCCAGCGGATGTGGCTCTCAAAGTGACCGTGCTCGCGGTGCTGCTGCTGCTCTCGGCCATGTTCTCGGGTCTTGGTCTGGGTATCATGTCGCTGGACCTCATCGGACTCGAGATCGTTGTCGCGGCGGGGGAGGACGAGAACGCGACCGAGAAGGAGAAGCAGAACAGCGACGCCGCGCGCAGGATCATCCCCATCCGGCAGAAAGGGAACCTGCTGCTCACGACGCTGCTGCTGGGCAATGTGTCGGTGAACGCGCTCACGTCGATCCTCATGGCGGACCTCACCAGCGGTAAGTGGAAACCTCTGCTTGCGGTCTTCTGCAAGGCATTTCCGCCGTGAGAGACTGACCATTCTTGTGCTGGCGAGCAGGGATCTACGGGTTCCTCGTGTCAACGCTGCTGATCGTGGTCTTTGGCGAGATTGTGCCTCAGGCGCTCTGCACAAAGTATGCTCTCGGTACGTTATCAGCATGCTTTCGGGGTGTATCCCAGGTCAACTCGTCAATCCAAACGCGGCTCTTTTTGTATGGTAGTGATCGGAGGCGCAGTGACACCGTTCGTGCGTGTGCTGATCCTGATCTTTTACGCGTTCGCCAAACCCGTGAGTATGGTGCTCGACGCGTACCTGGGCGAAGACATCGGCACGGTGTTCACAAAGCGACAGCTCGCAGAGATGATCGAGATCCACGAGAACCAGCAGATGATCGATTCGGAAGAGCGCGACATCTTGCGCGGCGCGATGACGTTCCGAAGCAAAACAGCCGACTCGATCATGACGCCCGTGGACCAAGTGTTCATGCTGCCGATATCCTTTTGCAACACCTCAACGCGAAACTATCTATGGGACTGCATCCAGGTACAGCTCAACGTACCCTTCCTTAACTATCGGTAGCTTGGACTAGCACATCACCGCGACGCTGGATCAGCAAACCATTCACGACATCCTCAAGTGCCGCTTCTCGCGCATTCTGGTGTACGAAACGAGCGTGAACGACATCGTCGGCATGATTCACGTCAAGGACCTTGTGTTTGTCGATCCAAAGGTGAGGCATGAACAGGAATCGACTTCTTGTGGCGTGGGGTATTCACCATTCGGTAGAGCTGACTTTATCGTCCATGATGTGAGGAAAAACTAGGAACAAGTGCTGCTTTCGAGCTTCATTCACATCTTTGGTCGCAGTGTGCACCACGTCGAGCCTTCCTGCGGTCTCGACACGCTTCTGCAGTCGTTCAAGTCGGAGAGCACGCACTTGGCGCTCGTAAAGCAAATGCAGTACAGCGAGGACGTACGTGCTTTGTGAAATATGTCGCCATGTTGTGATGGGAGTAACTTCACCGCATGAATGCGCATGTATATGGCAGAACGAGGCGTCCGAGCAGCTTTTGGGCATCGTAACGCTGGAGGATGTGCTCGAGGAGATTCTACAGGACGAGATCCTGGACGAAGGCGACATCTCTGAGGACCAGGAGAGTGCGCAGCGCAAGGACCGCCTTTCCCGTGTGTACGCCGACAGCGGACGGCTCAGTCTCTCCGATATATGCAACTCGGAGGGCAGCGCCGACGATGTGAGTCACCCCTTTTCCGTCTGGAAAATGTGTCAATGTCACTACAACGGACACCTAACTCTGTTTACACTTAGATCGAAGCACTCGCGCTGCATCTACAGGAGACGAACCCGGTGTTCCGAGCGAAAAATATGCGAGGCGTGCAGATCAACGCCACGCGTCTCGCGGAATTCCTCGCGAGATGTCCCATTGTGGAGTTTGGCAGCAAGAGATTCAGTGCCAACGTCCGACGTAAAGAAGACGGCGATGGAAGTAAGGGCGGAGGACTGGCTGAGCCAATTTTGCGCAAGAATGTCGTCACGCGCTTCTGCATCATCCTGCTGCAGGGACGACTGCTGGTGGACTACGAGGGCGACGGCAGCAAAGGTACATCCAACCCCATATACTGGCCACCACCGCAACTGCGATGTGATGCTGACAGTGTTGATGGCGCATGCATGCAAATATATAGCACATGAAGTTGGTCCGTGGAGCGTGTTTGCTGGCGACAGTTTGGTGGTGCAGGACGGTCTCTACGCGGCCGATTGCAACGTGCACACGCTGCCGAGTGTCGTCGCACGCTGCGTGCGCATCGAGCGCAGCGAGTTCCAGCAAAGTCTGCTGCACCCACTGCCGCGACGAGATTCCGCGTCGTCCCCCAGAGACGAGAAGACCTCACCGACCCGCCATCAGAGTCCGATTCCTTTCAGCACCCACACGGAGGTCCCCAGAATCTGTGGGCGCTGTCCAAAGTGTGACTGCAAGAGCGATGCATTGCGGAACGCAAGTGCAAACGCAGAGATGCGATGAAGTGGCCACCCTCGAAGCATTAAACAATAGCAATGGCATTCTTCCCATCCAAGAGCAGAAGCGTCGTGCACCAAGGTGTCAGCATAGTGCGAGCGTGCGTGACCCGAGTCTTTGATCATCGGAGTCGTCCCTGCTCCCATCCAATCTATCCTCAATGCCACTTTGTACATCCCACCGCGACGCCTTCCATCTCAACTTTCCATGTGGCATGTCGATAGATCTTGACGCGAGAGAATGTCTGGAAGCATCAACCAGGATGCGAAATCACACATCGGATTTGTAACATCAACCGCTGTATGCCGTAACGAAGGCTCTGAAACCTATGATCAGAAACCTTCCTGTCCAAATGCTGGGTCATGTTGGAGAGGGTATGCTATATGCAAGTTCTGATCCAGCGAGCCAATCGTTTTCGGTTGTGTGTGTCGTTTGAGGAGCTGCAGTATTGGTGGTGAGAGTCACACACACTGCACAGCACACAAAAGTCAAGCAGCACAAATGGTGAAGAAGAAGGTCGACGCGCGCGTGCGCGTGCTGCTCGAGAACTGCATCAAGGAGAACTTCCGGTCGTTCGTGGTGCTCGTGGGCGACCATGGCAAGGACCAGGTCATGAACCTGCACTACATCCTGTCGAAAGCCGCCGTGAAGGCGCGTCCCAAGGTGCTCTGGTGCTACAAGAAGGAGCTCGGGTTCTCCACGCACAAGCAGAAGCGCATGCGTCAGATCAAAAAGCAGCAGCAGCGCGGTCTTTACGACCCAAACAAGGACGACCCGTTCGAGCTCTTCATCTCGTCCACGGACATCCGATGGTGCTACTACAAGGAGACCCACAAAATCCTCGGGTCTACCTACGGCATGTGCGTGCTGCAAGATTTCGAAGCGATCACGCCCAACATCATGGCGCGTACCATTGAGACCGTGGAAGGCGGTGGCGTGTGCGTGCTGCTGCTGCGCACAATGTCCAGTTTGAAGAAATTGTACACGATGAGCATGGACGTGCACGCGCGGTTCCGCACGGAGTCCCACCAGGATGTCGTTGCGCGCTTCAACGAACGGTTCATTCTCTCGCTCTCGTCCTGCGAACGCTGCATCGTGCTCGATGATGAGCTTAATGTGTTGCCCATTTCCAAGCACGCGCGCAAGATCGAGGCGCTGCCGCCGTCGGACTCGGACTCGGACTTGACGAAAGACCAATCGGAACTCAAGGACCTGAAGGAATCGCTCCGTGAGACCCAACCAGTGGGAGCCCTTGTGGACCAAGCGCGCACTTTGGATCAAGCCAAGGCCATCTTGACTTTCGTCGAAGCGATCTCCGAGAAGACGCTCCGCTCGACTGTCGCCCTCACTGCGTCGCGTGGTCGAGGTAAATCCGCTGCCTTGGGGATGTCGCTTGCCGCCGCCGTCGCGTACGGGTACAGCAACATTTTTGTGACCGCGCCAAGCCCAGAAAACTTGAACACCGTGTTCGATTTCATCTTCAAGGGCTTTGATGCGCTCAAGTACAAGGAGCACCTGGACTACGAGATTATTCAGAGCACGAACCCGGAATTCAACAACGCGATTGTGCGCGTGAACATCTTCCGTGAGCACCGCCAAACGATTCAATACATTCAGCCGAACCACCACGAGAAGCTCGCGCAAGCGGAGCTGTTGGCGATCGATGAAGCTGCGGCCATCCCATTGCCAGTCGTGAAGAAGCTGCTCGGTCCCTACCTCGTGTTCATGTCGTCCACCATCAACGGGTACGAAGGCACCGGCCGCTCGCTCTCGTTGAAGCTCATCCAAAAGCTTCGTGAGCAACAAGGTAGCGCCGGTGACGCTGCCGCTCACGCCGCGTCGAACATCCGTGGGGACAACAAGCAGCGCAAGGGGGAACGCAAGCTGCACGAAGAACGCTGGCAAGCGGCCAGCAGTGCAGCCCACGCCGCGGTCTCGGGATCGACGACTGGCCGTGTGCTGCGTGAAGTCTCGCTTTCGATCCCTATCCGTTACGCGCAGAACGATCCAGTGGAGAAGTGGCTCAACGATCTGTTGTGTTTGGATGCGACCAGCGCCTCGCATCGCATTGTCGCCGGTACTCCTCACCCAAAGGACTGTGAGTTGTACTACGTGAACCGTGACTCGCTTTTCTCGTACCACAAGTTGTCGGAAAGCTTCTTGCAACGCATCATGTCGCTCTACGTGTCGTCGCACTACAAGAACCAGCCGAACGACTTGCAATTGCTGTCGGATGCTCCCGCGCACCACATCTTTGCGCTTCTCGGTCCAGCTGCGGAATCGCAGGGCAACGCCGGTCAGCTGCCTGATGTGCTTTGCGTCGTGCAAGTGGCGCTGGAAGGTGAGATCTCCAAGGAATCGGTGAAGGCGCAACTGTCCCGAGGTCAGCGCGCGTCGGGGGATTTGATCCCATGGACGGTCTCGCAGCAATTCCAGGACTCGGAGTTCGCGTCGCTTTCCGGCGCCCGTGTGGTGCGTATTGCCACGCACCCTGACGTGACTGGCATGGGCTACGGATCTCGTGCCATTGATCTCTTGACCAAGTACTACCAGGGCGAGATCACGAGTGACGTGCAGACTGAAGATGAAGAAGCTGCTGCTGCTGCTGCGAAGAAGAAGAAAGCCGATGAAGAAGACGACGAGGATGATGAAGAGGATGACGAGAAGCTGCTGAAGGAGAAGATCAAGCCTCGCAAGACCTTGCCTCCGCTTCTTTTGCCGATCGACGAACGGCCGTGCGAGCGTTTGCACTGGTTTGGTACGTCGTTTGGTCTCACGTTGGGTCTGCACAACTTCTGGTCCCGCGGAGGTTTCAAGTCGGTGTACATCCGTCAGACGGCGAACGAACTCACGGGGGAACACACTGCGATCATGCTGCGTTCCCTGCGCTGTGACGATCTCCCCGAGTCTCCAGCGACTGGATGGCTCGATGAGTTCGTGGCCGATGCGCGTCGTCGTTTCGTGTCTCTGTTGTCGTATGAGTTTGCTACTTTCCCAGGTGCGCTCTCGCTTAGTCTGTTGAGCGACGAAGCCGCTGCGATCGCCGCCAAGAAGGACGGTGAAGCTGCTTCGGACGAGCAACGCACTTTGCAACGCAGTGCCACGGGCGAGATCAAACCGGAAGAGCTCAACATGGTGATCACCCCTTACGACGTGAAGCGTCTCAAGTCGTACGCAAAGAACCTCGTGGACTACCACATGGTCGTGGATCTGATCCCTTCGCTTGCGCGCCTGTACTTCTTGCAGCGCTTCCCTCAGATGTCTCTCTCATACCTGCAACGTGCGATCCTTGTGAGCATTGGGCTGCAGCACCAATCGGTCGACGTGATCCAGAAGGAGCTCGGCGTGCCGTCGAACCAGCTGCTCGCGCTGTTCAACAAGGCGATCCGCAAGTTCCTCACGCAGGTCGAAGCCATCATGGAAAAGCAGATCGAAGAAGAGCAGAAGGAACAGGACAAGAAGATCGCCAAGCTCGCCGGGATCTCGAAGGACATGAAGCCAACGGAGCAGACCCTCGCTGAGGAAATGCGCGAGAGCGCGAACGAAACCAAGAAGAAGATGCAAAAGGAGATGCTCGAGAACCTCAACCTGATGAAGTACGCGGTGCGCGGTGAAGACGCCGACTGGGACGAAGCGCTCACGACATCGACCGTCACAGCCGACGGCGTCGTGCAGGTGAAGAACAAGAAGAAGACCAGCAGCAAGCAGAAGCGAGACGCGACCGAGGAAGTGAGTGCGAGCGGCGACAAGGTCCACAAGAAAGCCAAGAAGTCCAAGTACGCCAACCTCAAGAAATAAATCCAACCAAAGAACCCAATACAGTGCATACATACTTTATACCTTTTTTCTTTCTCGCTTCCTGTGTTTATGTCTTCTTCTGCCTGTTTCTATGGAGCGACGAGGGTGCATACTTGAGGGAAGCAGATACAAGCACCACGGAATAGGTTCACCTGCTCTGGAATGTGCGGCGTCGCGTTTTTCTAGCCCTGCACCATGACTTTCTACTTTCCTGTTTACTGCTGTGCGTCTGCTCCGCTCTTGCTGTCGGCGGTCTTGCTCTTCGGCTTGCGCACGACATCGCCGGCGCGGCGTCCATGCCATGTGTTCGTGCGGAAATCCCAGTCAGGGTCCACGCCAGCGTCTTTCGAGCCTGTGTTCATGTACACCCCGCGACGGATCTGGGACGCATTCAGCGCGTCTTCTTTCCGCGTCAGGTTCTCCGTCTAAAAAGGAAAACCGCAATGTAAGCAATACACACACACACACACACACACACACACATGGACGTTAGCACTCGCATGAGCAAGTGTATCGTCGATTGGGAAATGGTCCTCAACTCGGATCTCGCTTGCCGCCAGTCATGTCAACAAGGTGAAAGTCGAGAGGTCCGACTGCTCGTTCACACGCCACTCACTCAGCTCCATCCTACCTTGGTAAAGTGCGCGAGGAACGGGATCGAGAAGAACGCCGAGCCCACGAGCAGCGCGAAGCCCACGACGCCGGCGTTGCCGCCGCTCTTGCGCTTCATCTGCGCCTTCGTCCCCATCATCGTAGTGAGCAGCTCTTCAGCTTTGTGTGAGAGGTTTGTCTTTTCAACCACCTGTCTAACTGCCTTGACTGGCTAATTTAATGTACTGCAATAGTACAATTTCCACAACAAAACACACTCTCACGAAAAGACTGCAGATTCTCTCCATTCAACAGTCACGAATGCGCTGTTTTTGTGATCGCACCAAACTACCGAACTCTGTTACGATGATGTGAATCCCGACGCATCTTGATACAGAAGATGATCGGTCTCCAAGTGTCGATGTGCATCTCGACTCTGTGTGAGCAGCGCAGAGGAGGAAGCGACCGATGTACTGTATCGCAGCAGCGCAAGACTCGTTTCCGTGAGTCTTGCTTCGTCTTCGGAAACGCCATCCGGAAATCGGTTCATTCTGCAAATCGCCTCCTCCTGTCCAGATTAACTAATCCTCCAATAATCCAGTAATCAACCGAAGCGATGGTCGCGCAACGCAACCTCTTGCAGCAACGTTACTTGCCTGCAGCTGCGATCCTCTTGCTCGCACTCTTTGGCTACGCTCTTCTCTATTCGTCCTTTCGCTTATATGACAATGTCGGCAATGGCACGACCGAAGGAGCGCTTCATTCTTCAACTGCAAGCCAACGGAGCACAACCACATCAGCACGAGACACGTCTACAATGGCTCTCTCCACAGCATCGAAGCAGCGCGCGCTCGCCGCCGTCGTCGGTGGGTTCGTGGGCGACGCCGCCACCATGGGTCTCCACTGGATCTACGACGACGCCAAGATGACGGAGCTCGTCGCGCAGCAGAAGCCACACGGTCCGGAATTCATGGACCCACCGTCGTGTCCGTTCTACAGCTACGCGAACGGCGCGCTGTCCCCGTACGGAGACGAGATCTTCCCGCTTCTCCAGGACGTCGCGACCCGAGGCGAGTTCAACCCGGTGGAGTTCGGCACCGTGTCGTACCTCGCCGCGAAGGCGTACACGGGACGCTTGAACCACGTGTTCAAGGAGCTCGTCGTCAAGGGGGACGCTGGTCTCAAGTACCCAAACCTCGCGTCGGAGAGCAAGGACGCGCATGGCGCGATCAAAGTGCCAGTGCTCGTCGCACGCTACTTGGACAACACCGACACGCTCTTGCAAAAAGTGCGCGAAGCCACGAAAGTGCACCAGATTGGGGAAGAAGCCGAAGACGCCGCCGTGGCGGTCGCGCTGTTGCTGCAACAGGTCGTGCTTGGCACGTCCATTGCCGATGCGATCGCGTCGCTGGTGTCGAATGAGCAAGTGGGCAGTGCCACGCGCACGAGCATCCAAGAAGTGCTCGACGACGTGAGCGCGAAGAAGTTTCCAGACGCCACCGCTGCGATTGCGCAGTTCGGCAAGTCCTGCGGACTCCCTGGTGTGCTCAAGGGGTCGCTCTTTGTGCTGCTGACGTCGTCTGGATACACCGAGTCTGTTCGCGCCAATTTGGTCGCTGGTGGCGACAACTGCAGTCGTTCGATCATGATCGGCGCCATCACTGCTGCTGCTGCTGCAGGAGGGGAAAGCGACCCGATCCCAGCGGAATGGAAGCAAAAGACCACGCGCTACGAAGAAATCAAGGCGTTCGCGAACAAACTCATCCAGTAAAAGCAACAACAAGAAGAAGAAGACAAAGCGACCAATTGGTGATCAGCGCACCGTAGGGTCAACCAGAAGCTTCTTCATTCTCTGTGCTTTCTTTTGTAAATCTGTACGAAGCTTTCAATGTCAACAACTCAAAAAACATTCACGCATTCAAACCTGCACGTATTCAGCTCTACTGACTGCTGCGAAAACCTCTCTACTCATACGGCACATATTCCAGAATGCCACAGTTTTTGAATTGCTCCACGTCCGTGCCAATGTATTTCGCCAACGGGTCGATCCCGGAAAACTTGATCCATTGCGCCATGGTTCGCTTCGTGCCCAATTTGAATTTATCGAGCTCCGTTCGGTCAAAGTCTTGCTTCGTGACGGGGAGACCAAGCGCGTACCGGATGCGGCGCTTCGATGCCTGCTGCACCACGTAGCGCTCCCCCCAATCACGCTCCCAGACGACCTTGCGCGGCTCGTACCAGTGGTACACGATATCTTCTGACGGCACGTAGAAATCGTACCCATGTGTCCAGAGACGAGCAGCGCGCGAGTACTCCTCGCCATGGAACAGGTACGGCGTGTACGGGTCGTTGCGGATCTCCTTTGCCTGCTTGCAGTTGCCAAAGTTGAACCCACCGGCCAATTGGGACATCAAGCGCGGCTTGGGCACTTTTCTCTTGTTCAGCCAGATCGGCGCGCCGTACTGGATCATTGAATCCGGGTCTTCCGACTCGATGCGCGAATGACACATCAGCTGCACGTTCGTGTCGGTCTCCATGCTCTCCATGTGCTCCGTGGACTTTGGGTACACCGTGATGATCGCGTTCGGGTTCTTGACCGACTCCCATTGCGACACGACTTTCTCGTCCCAGTTCTTGATGAACACCAAGTGGGAATCGATCGCCATGCAGAAGTCCTCGTCCGTGATCGCCTTTTCGGTCTCGTATCTCGCTGCCGTTGGTCCCTGGGAAGGTTCGTAGATATCGATGTTTGACACGTGTGTTGCATGGTTAGTCGCGATACAAACACAAGAAATAAACAATACGACGACGATGCGCACCTTTGCGTCTGCAGCATCAATCTGGCGCGAGACAAGCTGGGAGCGTCTGCACGACGACTCGCCCACGAGCTCACAAAACACTTCCACGCACGGTTTCTCCCCGTCCTTCGCGTAGATCTGGTCAAAGACACTGATCGTGATCAAATCAGGCGACAAGGCGTTGTCGAAAATGGATTTCAGCGTTTCCGAGCATCTGCAATATTAGCCAGGACGCAACACCAATCGTCAGTGCTTTATGCATGCAAGGTGTACACATGGTTGCAGCGGGGTGAAATGATCAGCACATGGAAAAAGAAACAACGAGCACACACTCTACCGTTTGGAATCTCTGTAGTTCGCGATCAGGATCATCGTCCGTCGTCCGTTGACGATCGTCGCCGGTTTCGTCGCCACTGCGGCGCTCTTTGCTTTCGATGGCATCGACGCAGCAAGCAGATCCTCGTCCGTGCGCAATCGCGCGTTGCGCTCCTGCAACGCGGCGTCCTGCGCACCGTTCGCAGTGTACTGCTGGAGGTAGAGGAACTCGTAGAGCACGACGATGAGGCAAATGATCGGGAAGACCATGAGCACGGCGAAGCGCAGGTCCCATCCGGCGTGGCGCCGCTCGCGGTCGCGCGCACTCACGCGGCCGTAGGGCTGGTAGTGATTCATCCCTTCCTTCGGTCCGTCGATGTGGTCGAATGAGGGAGGTGATGTGGGAGGGAAATGACGTGGGAGGGGGAAGAGTCAGACGGTCAGTGTCGACAGGAAGGAGCAGCTCGCAATAGTGACACTCAAAAATATGCATCATTTATGTAGCATCTTGGCAAAACCTGGTGGTTAGACGAAAAACCGATAAACAAAGACAAACCAGCGAGAAACCGGTCATCGGTTCGGTTCAAATGCAAACTGCTTGAAAGAAGTTATGGTTTATTCGGTCAGATTCTTCAAAAGAAGTATTTAAACAATTGCAAACTGATACAAATTGAACTCGAGGTGAAGCACGCTCGGCGAGACCCGAGAGAGTGTGTGACCGAGCGAGGTGTCGAGCGCGCGAAAAGGAGGGAGAAA
>JAASGH010000162.1:0-39878 GCA_023334155.1 Globisporangium heterothallicum
GTCGGCGACGAAGCGCAATCGAAGCGTGGTGTGTTGACGTTGAAGTACCCAATCGAGCACGGCATCGTCACGAACTGGGACGATATGGAGAAGATCTGGCACCACACTTTCTACAACGAGCTGCGTGTGGCTCCAGAAGAGCACCCAGTGCTGCTGACCGAAGCGCCATTGAACCCAAAGGCGAACCGTGAGCGCATGACGCAGATCATGTTCGAGACGTTCAACGTGCCAGCGATGTACGTGAACATCCAAGCCGTGCTGTCGCTGTACGCTTCGGGTCGTACCACCGGTTGTGTGCTGGACTCTGGCGACGGTGTCTCCCACACGGTGCCGATTTACGAAGGTTACGCGCTTCCTCACGCGATCGTGCGTTTGGACTTGGCTGGTCGCGACTTGACCGACTACATGATGAAGATCTTGACCGAGCGTGGTTACTCGTTCACCACGACGGCGGAACGCGAAATCGTGCGCGACATCAAGGAGAAGCTGACGTACATCGCTTTGGACTTTGACCAAGAGATGAAGACCGCTGCGGAGTCGTCGGGTCTTGAGAAGTCGTACGAGCTGCCAGATGGCAACGTCATCGTGATCGGCAACGAGCGTTTCCGTACCCCAGAAGTGTTGTTCCAACCTTCGCTGATCGGTAAGGAAGCGTCGGGTATCCACGACTGCACGTTCCAGACCATCATGAAGTGTGATGTCGATATCCGTAAGGACTTGTACTGCAACATCGTGTTGTCTGGCGGTACCACGATGTACCCAGGCGTCGGCGAGCGTATGACGAAGGAGCTGACGGCGTTGGCGCCATCGACGATGAAGATCAAGGTTGTCGCTCCACCTGAGCGCAAGTACTCGGTCTGGATCGGTGGTTCGATCTTGTCGTCGCTGTCCACTTTCCAACAGATGTGGATCTCGAAGGCTGAGTACGACGAGTCGGGTCCATCGATCGTGCACCGCAAGTGTTTCTAAGCGCCCGCTTCTTCTTTTCTCTCTCTCGCGCGCGTTTGGTTGCTGCGTTGCATGTGTTTTTCCTTCCTATTGACCAATTAGACAATATGAATACAAGCTGACGATGAACAAAAAAGGACTTTTGCATTGCTTTGTTGCCTGCAGTTGCTGGCGATGGAACGCCTGATAGCAAATGGATGGGACGACGACATGTCTTTATTTGCTTCGCACGAGTTGTCACGGATGCAATGCGGAATGGTATCTATGCTCGCGCTTTTCCACGTTCGCCACGCGAGTCACACACGAAACGTTGAAGGCATGGAATCCCCTTGAGCACGATGAGGGACGCGGATCGTGAAGGATCCAAGGATGTCGAGTGTCACCCATCCGTTTCAATGCACACCGCAATCCTCCTCCTCACGCGCAGCACCTGGACATAGCGTAATGCGCAGATGCCTGCTCACTCCACTTCAACGAGGTGGTCGGACAAGGGAGGGTGTGTGCACATGGCGCTTCCTACACGCCGAATCCCGCGCGAGCAGCATACAAATACACCTGACATATCCTCGATGCATTACTATTAACACACACACACACAGGAACCTCCTAATGCTGTTGCTCTGTAAGGATGCGATCAAATGCTCGCCATCCACCCAAGCGCACCGTTTACGTGGAAGCGCGCGATCTGTTGAGGACATTGCTCGAGAAGGAAGCTTTTGGGATAAAATGTGTATCTCTCCATCCATTTCGCCAGTCAAATGTACAGTATGGCGCATTAATCAAAAAGCTTATCCAGACAGCGCTCAATCCCGAATCGGTCCACCTGCAAAAAAGCACCGCAGACAGAGGTCCCCGCATCCTACGCGTGACCGATCACGTTGGCAATGGCTGAACGCGACGACCCCATGCACACTGCAGTACGGCATGCGTCCGTCGTGGACCAGTGGATCAGCGCTGTTGTCCAGCACCGAACTGACCACAATGTAGCCCAGTGGATTTCTCTTCCCGGCATCGCGACATGCAACTGTCTCGGTCCTTTGCACGTCGCCGTCGGAGTGCCTTCGCGGTACACTTTGGACGCCCACATCCCATTCGCATAGGGTTTTCCACTTTTCAGCACCGCTGCCGAGGAAGCCATTACAGCGCGAATCTGCTTCCACCATCGAGGCGCTCCATAGAGAGGAAGAACCCTCTGTTCGTCTGTCCATGGGTGTCCACATCTGTGGATAGAGTGTGCGTGCAAGTGTATGTGCAAGAGGGTTCTCGCACCTGCTCTACTCGACAGACGGATCCTTCGATGCTTCCGGCGAAAGCACCGCAGTTGGTAGTAGCTTTGGCGCTCGCTACTAGTCTTTTTAGGACCAGAATCCATCAGCCACATGACGGTCGAGGTTGCTTGCGGTTGGTTCCTGCTGCCATCTTCCACCTCTCATGCCCTCTCGTTGATTGCGCACGATAGCGTCGACTGTGTCGTAGAGCAACACTGGCACACACAGCAGCAGCAGCAGCAGACGCACAGATACAGACAACGGCATGTGGCTGCATTATTATTCCCGTCTCCTTCATCGTCTTGTGCGCCTCGTTTTTCTTTTCTTCTTTCTCTTTTCGAACGTTCCCCCCCCCATCCGCTTGCACTTCGTTTCTGTCCTGACCACTCGCCTCTCTTACCGCATACCGCATGCTCGCTGCCTTGTCTCTATTATAAAAAGGGATTCCCAGTCGAGGCAACACAGAAACAGCACACGAGGGACCTGCGATACAGAGGCTCTCCGCTCAAAGAGGTCCATTTGCTTGACGAGCAAAGATGCGATCTCGTGTGTCTGCACATGAATGGAAGATGCTCCCACTCTGATGCTGCTGCTGCTGATGATGATGATAAGGAGCGCTGTCGCTCATGCCGATTGCTTTGCTGATGTGGCTGTTCTTTCTGTCGTTTGGTTGCCGCTTTTCTTTCTTTCTTCTTTTTTTTTGTTGATTGAGGCGCCGAAGCACACACTCTACCCCCATCCTCCTCTGCATCGCCACACATCCATCTGCACTTTACGTACCTCGTCCACTTCCAAAAGAGCTCCTCCTTCCGCCCTCGTCAAGGTGTTCAGTTCGCAGCTTCTTCTTCTCCCTCAAGTCCACCGAGTGGATAGACAGGTACCCCATTTTGGCGCGCACCAGCATTCTCGTGTGTGTGTGTGCGTGCGTTTGTCTGTCTGGTTGGAAGAAGATCATTCGTCGTGTCTTCCTGCGCATTCGCACTGGTTACTGGTACGCCGCATCGCGATTGAGAGCAACAGGACTCGCCATCTTCATCGTCGGGAAGGAAGGACACATTGCAACACGAGACAATGGCGGCGCTAACGGCGGAGGCAGCGATGGCGATGGATGCGCCGCTCGCGCATGTCCGACACCGACTCGATGCGCTCGTGTACGACGACCACTCGCAGTACCTGCTGGGCTCGCTGCAACACACCGACGCGCTGTTTATGATGTCGAGCCAGTCGATCCCGGGACTCGCACACGCGCGCGAACAACCACCCAACAGCTCCAACGCGCGCAGCCACGCCAGTCGCATGAGCTCCGCGGGGCTCACAATACGAAGGCGACGCATCCCCGGGGATGGTCGATGGGCACGCGTGGTGGGTCTGACGCCGTACTACGCCGTGTTTGTCTTATTTATTGGTCTCGGGTGGCTGTTCCAAGCCGTGGGGGTGTATAACTTTGCGATCGCGTTTCCAGTTATGCTGAAAAACGGGATCGAAGACATCAACGTTCCGCAGAAGAGCTTTTTGCTGCTCAGTATGTTTTTCCTCGCCGAAATGTTTGGCGCCATCGGGTTTGGCATGTGTGCCGACCACTACGGACGTCGACGCGTGCTCTTGGCGTCGATAGCGACGTGGTTTGTAGGGCAAGCGCTCATCTCGACGGCGTGGAACTACGCGTCCCTGCTGACCTTCCGGTTGATCGCAGGGATCGGTTTCGGCGGCCACAGCGCGCTTCTGATCACGGTCTCGCTCGAGTTTTCTCCCAAGCGCACGC
This sequence comes from Globisporangium heterothallicum, assembly GCA_023334155.1. NCBI lineage: Eukaryota > Oomycota > Peronosporomycetes > Pythiales > Pythiaceae > Globisporangium > Globisporangium heterothallicum. Next base: position 3,979 of record JAASGH010000162.1, read on the forward strand.
GCGGCCGCATCCTCGTGCTCTCGCAATTGTTGGGCGTATGCGGCGCTGTCATTGCGGTGCTGTGCGCCAAGAGCGTGGACGAGCGATGGCGCTGGCCGTTCATCGGTCTCACGGTCGCGTCGATGTTGTATGCGCTGCTGTACATTTTTTATTTAAAGGAGTCCCCAAAGTACTTGGCGAGCATTGGACGTCTCGAGCAGGCGCTGCGCGTCCTGCAGGGGATGGAGAGTGCCCACGGCATTGACCGGCAAGCGCGCGTCACGGTGCCGTCAAGTCTCTACGCACCTCCAGCGATCCAGCAGCAGCGGAGAAGGAACTCCTCGCGTGCGTCCTCCCGAATCATCTCGGAGATTCGACCGCTCGGATCCCCCTCCCAGGTCGTGTACCAGCTGAAAGAAGACGAAGAAATGGACAGCGACGACATTGCGCCACTGCCACTGCCAGCGACCAGGAGAGGCACAGTCGAGAATAGCCACTATGTCGTTCCCGCGAGCGGCAACGTGGGTCGCCCGCGCGCGTCGACCGATCGCCATGCCGCCGCGTCCCCCGCGATGGTGTCCTTCTCCGTGTCCTCGTCCAAGCGCTTCGCCGTGCTCTTCCAGTCGCATTACCTGCGGAAAACCTTGTTTCTGTGGGGTGTGTGGCTGCTGGTCTCTGGATGCTTTGCTGCGGCCATGACATGCATGATGCGGCTAGTCGAGAAGAAAAATGCCTCGATTGCCGAGTATATTTTCTGGGGTGGCATGGCATTGCCTGGTCTCGTGCTCGGCGCCGCGCTTGTCGAGCACCTCGGGCGGAAAGTGGCTCTGGCTTTGATGCTGTTTTGCTGCGCGGTGATGATGTTTATCGTGGGCGGGTTCCTTTCCGAGGGAGCGTCGTGGACGTCCTTACTGCTCACGCTTGGTTGCCTCCTCTTTTCGATCGCGGGCGCGTTCGGCGTGCTATGTGTCTACACTGGGGAACAGTATGCTCTCATGGTACGTGTGATGGGTATTTCGTGGGCGTTGGCGTGGGGACATCTAGGATCTTTCATTGGCGCCTACGCTGTGCTGGACACGTACGGGGAGTATGGGTATCACGGACGACAGGTCATGATGTGGATCTCCGGCGCCATTTGTCTCTTTGCCATGTGTATCGTGTTGGCGTTCGGCTATGAAACCAAAGGACAGGACATTGACATCATCGAGCCTGCGAAGCCAGAGCCGATCAAGCGAGAGCCGCAACGAGGCGACGAACACGCTGGCGGGAATCCCAGCCACGACGGGTACGACGACAGCGAGGATCCGCACGATGGGTCCCACGAGCGTGCTCAAGAGCAGGTCTCCACGGTGCCGTCTTCCCCCGGAGCGTCTTTTTCGTCTTCGTCGTCGTCTTCGGCCGACTCGACAGCATTTTTCCAGAAGCGCACCACAAAGAACTGGAGAAAACAAATGCGCGCATTTGCGTCCGCCGCGGCAGCGGCAGTTCCACTCCGGAAATCGCAAACCTTGCGGAAGAAGTCGACTCGATCGACGCTCCACAGCGATAGCTGCGGCGACTTGGACCAGCTCGATACGATGGTGACCAGTGGCGAGATGAAAGCAGCGAAATACCTGCGCCATGACGCGGAGGAGAAGCGTGGAACTGTCATTGAATACCCGCCGCGCAAGCACACAGCGCACAGCAGCAATGCGTCCGAGCCGGCGCTCATGGACTGGCGGCCATCAGACGACCATAGCAGCGACGAAGACATCGAGAGTGGACGTCGATCCGACAGCGACGCCGACAGGTTTTCGATCCAGATGTTCGATTCGTTCACCTCCATCTCGACGCCGATGCTTGGTGAGGGCGGCAGTCCCGAGCTGAGGTTCCAGCGCTAATCTGCGCGCGTCGATGTCGACCCTTCCGTCCCCAGCTTGCGCACACCGACAAGAGGAAGCGTGTATGAGTGTTTGATCAATGTAACGAGTGTCGTCTTGCAATAGAAATGCAATCTGTAAGTACTATTAACTAATAAACCACGACGAGGAAGTCGTATGTCTCCTTAAAGTCTGTCGGATCGATCCGCAGCGCTTGTCGTTTCGATATCTTTTCGTTGCTGAAGCGCCTTCCTTTTCTTCCACCGTTTCCTTTCGCGTCTACTCAGGATCTCCAAGACAAAGCATTGCTCATATCCCTTTTTCTTGGAGTGCCAAAACAACAACACATCATTTCTGCATCCACCGCATCGACGCGATGACGTGTCGAAGGCGTGCGCTGACGGTTGGTTCGTTGCTCCAAGTCGCCTTGCTGGTATGGGTTTTCTGCGTTCGCGTCACTGCTGCCCAGTATCTCCGCATGACGTGGTCGGATACCGACATCGTGCAAGTCACGTACGCTGAGCCCGTGCTGCAAGACGGCATGAAGACTTTCTTCGGCGCGCAGCAAGTGCGCGTGATCGATGTGCGCGAAGAATCCTTCCCGATGGTGCTGGAGGCTGCGACACAATCCACGTTTCACCTGCTTTTCATGATCGAAGACTCGGCGCTGACGTCACTGGACTTGGACACGGGAGAGCTCGCGAGTTTCCTGGACAGCAAACTATCAGCGTCAACTGATACACCTGCCGATGGAAGCAATGAAGCCGCCGCAGGCAACACAACGACGTCGACGTCCTTCGCAGCCACTAGCGTCAGTTTCAAGGTGATCTCGGCTGCGGATGCGCAAGCGCTAGGTCCATTTCCGGTGCTGTCGACGGTGGAAACTCCGTCAGCAGACCAAGACTTCATGGTTCTCCACGTCTTCTTCCGTAATATGCTGTCGCCGGCGAATTTGACGCAGGGGATCATCTATCAGACGCGCCAGGGAATCACGCGCTTTCTGAACTTGTCGTCGATCTCCCAGATTTACGCAGCTGGTCCCCCAGAGGTTCCGGCGAACTCGGTGCTTCAGGTAGTCCAAAGGTACTATTTGGTGCTGGATGGCTATCCGAATGTGACACTCGAGCAGCGAGAATCGCTTGCGAATCTGTTGGTGTACGGGGATCCATCGCGCTTTATCGATGACTACGCAAGCAACGACGGGTTCTTTGCAACTCAGCGACCATCCATGTTCTTGGACTACATCATGCCAGCTGGAGCAGGATCGTCCTCACTGACCGCTTCTTCGTCGTCTGCAGCAGATACAGCGCTCCAAATCGCCAAAATGGACGCTCTCTTCTCGTACGTATTCAGCTCGCTCACCATTGATCAATTCCCTCCTGGAAACCCGCCAGCACCAGCACCGGTTACGCCAGCGACAATTATTCCAGGCATCTCGACAGAGATGCTAGCGTCCAAGATGCGAAAACGCCAACGTTTCTTGTACGACTCTGCAGCATTTGTGAACAGTGCATCGCTGCTGCCAGCGAACGTGACATTCCCATCCTCCACCAAAGTTATCCAAGCCAACGCGACAAGCGCATGCACCATGACAAGCGGGTTTTGCACATACATCTACTGGAAGAACTCCCTCGACCGTACGTTCTGGCTGGAGAGTATGGAGTCAGTGAATCGTTTGGCGTGGAACTTGTTCCCGTCCGCATCGCTCTTCGCGACTTCTGACCCGTGGCCGACGGCAGTGGCTCCAATCATCTTGCCTGGAAATACTTCGACGCCGATCTGGACGCTTGGAGCTCTCTCGGGATCCTCGAATCGATTGGACTTTGCACTAAACCTCCGTAATGCTGATGACAATGCGACGTCGCTGAAGGTCGAGATCAGCACGGACATTCGCTCTGCCATGGAAGCCACATCGACGATCACAAGCATCGCCCGCGACACTTCTTCAGGCACGGCGCCGGTTTACGAGACGAAAAGCAACATTGTCGTCAACTACCAGAGTCGTTTCCGGAATGCGAACGAAATGTTCCTCTTTTTGGAGATCAAAAACTCGACGGTCGTACAAAAAGACACGTCTCAGCCCTGCGCGCACTGTCAGAATCTCTACGAATGGTGCGGGAGTCAAGCTAAATGCGCTGCTCTGGCTTCGTGCGTCTTTCTTCACGGGATTGACAGCATCCAAATCCCGCTCACGATGCTGCAATCTGGCAACTTGCAGGATGTCCAGGAACTATGGCCGTATTTCCAAAACTGCATGACCGAATCGGTCGAGCTGGACGCGGTGCTGCTGCTGGCAAGCGCTGTTCGGTGCCAAATGCAGCGCCTGTGTGCTTTTCGGACGTCTTCGTACTACGGAGGGAGTGACGACGATAACAAGATCCTCATCTGGGAGAGTCTTGAGGGCAAGCATCAAGTGCAAACATTGCCCATCAACGCGCACTTCCCAAGAGACACCCCTGTGAACATCTCGATGCGCATGGGACAGCAGATCCTCTGCTATGTACCCATCTTTTCGAATGCAACGGCGGAATCCCTTCAGGAAAAGATCACTCGAACATGCAAGCTGTCCAAATACCTGGGTCGCGTGAGTGTGAGTGTGAATATGACAGGTGAGAGCGCAGCAACTGCGGTTGAAAGCAGCTACGATACCGTAGAGATTAGGTACAAATACGTCGTTGGTCCCCTCCCCATACTTGAGATCGTACAGCCCTCTGCAGCTGAAGCTTCGCACATCCAGATCGCTACCACAGCGCTTCCTGGTATCCGACTTCGCCTTGAGACGAAGGACTTCAGTACACTCTTACCTCCAGCTCCGCCGACGACAGTACCGGATCCATGCTCGGAGTGCAATCGCTTAGCGCTCGACGTCTGCCTTCGCGATCTGAAATGCGTGGCGTTCACTGATTGCATCATGCGACACCCAGTGAACAGTTCATCAACACCGCTTGGCGATGCTGTCCTGAATACCTTCCGGAGAGAGCCTACTGGTGAGACGATTTCATTCACCTCTGCAATTGACGCGTGCCATTCGAGCGACAACGTCAACCAAGTCGAATGGAGGAAGCTTGTAAATGCCAGCGCATGCTTCAGCAAGAACTCGTGCCCAATTTCGATGCAGATGCTCGTGCCCAACGCAACCGAATCAGTCGGCAAGTGGCGCATTAGCCCCGAGATGAAGATCCAGAAGCTTCTCTACCAGCAGCAGCAGGAAAATACAACGACAACGTCGGCAGACCCTGAGATCCCACTTCAATTAACTCGAGACGCTGCAGTCGTGAAGGCAAGCACGAGCTCGACTGACCCGCTTGACTTGCAGGCGCAACTTCAAAAACTGCTGGAATACGACGACATCACGGTGGAGGTTGACTCGGACAGTATCGAGAGCACGACGCAGCTGCGAGCCATCCAGTGGAGCATTGTTTACCACCATTGGGTTGGAATCCTTCCTGGTTTCCTGCCCGAGGAAAGCTCCCCGATGTGGACGCTGTACACACATCCTTCATCGCAGGATTTCAGCTTGGAAGTGCTCACTAAGACGGCTTTAGCCAGCAATGGCACAATCGCAGATAGCAACCTTACAGCTATCCCAGTTTAGCCGAGGCTTGTGCATCAAGTGCGCAGATGAATACAAATGCATTTATTTTCACGATGCGAGCATTCGACTTCTCCTGCGTCGAAAACGCTTCAAATCTCTCTTATGTCTCGCTTCTTCTTCTGCTCGTGCAATTAGTGGAGAGACTACGCTTTGCCAAAAGAAAACCCCCTCAGACTTCGAAAATACCGACGAGTGCCAAGGCGATAATGGTAGACAGTATTGGGAAGCTTATCGCGACCGCTGCTGATGTTAACGCTTCAGGAGTTGCAGGGTTCCCGTCCGATGTCGGCTGCTGCGATGCACCGGTGAAGAACGCAAATGTAATGGACGATGTGTACTTGCAGCCAGAGACCGAGTTGGGCAAATGGAAGCACACACCAGCCAGTTGCTTCTCTAGCTCTTGGATTCCGCTGTCAACCTCCGCGGCGACTTTCCCAGAGGACGAGCTCGAACCAGTAGAGTTGGGAACCAAGTTCGGCATGGTGGTCTCGATCATCTCGTCAACCGAACTGGCGATTTGGAGAACGGTCCCGTTTGGGTCCTTGGCCCAATCAATGACAGCTTGTCCCTTTAGGCATTTACCGTCTGCGAATAAATCCGTCATATTCATCGCTGCAACCATTGGCAACTTGCTCATGTCGGTCAGCATCAGATTCACTGGTGCAAAGCACGAGTCAATCGGAGTCTGGTTCTTGAAGAACTGGTATTCCTCACCCGAAGTAGTCGTGAACTTTTCTCCCTCCATGGCTGCACAGGCTTCGTTATTGGGGATCTGTGCCATTTTGAAAAGATCATCCATAAACGGACCCGTGCCAAGCGTTTCGATCCACGCTTGACCACATGTTTCGTTCTTCGACTCACCAGTGCTGGCGTCCTTGTAGCTTCTCACCGCACAGAGCATGTCGCCAACGCGTCGCGTCATGGATTTCAAGACTTCCTCAGGCTGTTCGCCCAGCGCCTGCTTCATTTCAGTTTCCATATCGTCGCAACAGCTTCCCCCGGACGCGAGCAACGCAGGCAGCGTTTTCGTGTAGATGGTGTCCAAGCAGGGCATCACGGTGCTGTTCAGCAACGGACACACCGTCGTCCCAAAGATGTCGCCACTAAGACTCGCAGTCGCAAGGGAGCCCAGTTCTTGAGAAGACGCTGACGAAGACGACGAGTTTGACGACAGCGACGTGATTAGACTGATACACTTGGACAGACTCGGATCGCTCAGCGCCGACATGCCAACCGCGAGGATGTCTGCGGACCCGATGCACTTGGAGAGCCATGGCATTGCGGCATCGATGGGTGCAACCACTTGATCGAGCGACATCTCGCCGTCGGATCCGCCCATGTTGAGCACCGACAGTGCGGTGTAGAGCGGCGCATCCTTGTCGACTAACGTCGTGCACGTTTCGGTCGTCGTCATCGTGGCAGCGTCGACTGCGAAATTTGGAGCAGAAGGAAGACTTCCAGCAGCTGCCGCGAGCACAGCGAGGAGCGTGAGGACGGGCACCATGATCACGAGCGTTAGTGCGCGTTCAGACCACTTGGTGACAGACTAAACAGCACCGAGCTTGGTATTCGCGCGCAAATGACACCGCGATGCGAGTGAGTGGGTTTCGCGATGAAAATGCGGAAATGAACACCTGTTGGAGGAAAAGAGGAAATGCCGACTGTGAAAGGAAAGCGCTCGTTTCTCTAAATCAAAACGAGATGCTCGCTATCACCTTCTATGGTTGCACCGCAATCTATGGTAGCAGACATTCTACACTTGAGTTCACAAAACCGTGTTTGATGCGATGTGTCGCCGTTTTGAACGTTCAAAGTGCCAGAAAGTGGAACATTCAGTGCGGTGCCATACTGTACATTCCTCCCTTTCTTTGTGAATGCGAACTTTATCGAAGCGGGTTGGCGGGTCTGTGGGTCTGAACCCGGCAGACGGTTTTTGGCGCCAATTTTGTGTCGAGGTGAAAGAGCGCAATTGGCAGGTCTCGAGGGACACCACAAGAGCTCAAGAAGCGACGATGATGAATGCTGGCGGAGGCTCCAGTGGTGGTGCAGCTTCTGCTGGTGGTGGTGGAGGGAGTGCTGCTGGTAGTAAGCGTGGACGCAACGGAAACCCATCGACTCGCTCCGCTGCGTCGTTGAATCCCACCGGCGCACCTGCGGAGCTTCAAGTAGATGCGACCGCGGAAGCCGTGAAAGGGCGGTTCCTCCAGTTTCTCTGCGGGTATGGACAGCAAAGCCAGCAGCAATCGGATGAGATGGACGATGGAGACGATGCCGATGCGCCGATGCGGCCGACTGTGAATTACAGCCACCAGGCGGAAGTGATGCGCAACACCGAGACATCGTCGCTTTTCGTGGACTTCACGCACGTGCTGGAGTTCGACCCCGATCTCGCGCATGCGATCCAGGCGCAGTATTACCGCTGGGAGCCGTACTTGAGGACCAGCGTGTTTGAGTTCATCCGCATGGAAGACGCAGCGTATACGATCAACGAAGACGCCAACAAGACCCAGCGCGAGTTCTTTGTGTGCTTTTACAACTTCCAGCACGTGTCACAGTAAGTTTGGGGATATCTTGTTGCTTCTCGCGTTGTTTGGTTCGTCTGGTCCTAATGCTTTTCGTCTACCATTGCTGCACGTATACCCCACCAGCATTCGTGACCTTCGCACCCGTAGTATCGGTGAGCTCGTCTCTTTTTCCGGCACTGTGACGCGAACGTCAGAGGTGCGGCCCGAACTGCTATTCGGAGCGTTCACGTGTGCAGAGTGTGGCGGAGATACGACGGGTGTGGAGCAACAGTTTAGGTACACGGAGCCCGTGAAATGCCAAAACCCGTTCTGTCCCAACACGTTTACATGGGAGCTCAACACCGAGAAGAGTGTGTTTGTGGATTGGCAGCGCGTGAAAGTTCAGGAAAACAGCGACGAGATCCCGCCGGGCAGCATGCCACGGTCCATCGATGTCATTTTGCGTCACGAGAACGTCGAGCAGGCAAAAGCTGGGGACCGTGTTGTGTTTACTGGGACGTTGATCGTCGTGCCCGATGTCTCGAAGTTTGTGAAAGCAGGGGGAGAAACCGCTATCGCAACACGTAGCAATCGCGGCGGCGGAGAGAACAGCACCCACGGCATGGAGGGCGAAGGAGTTCGCGGACTGAAAGCCCTGGGTGTGCGCGAGCTGACCTACAAGACGTGTTTCTTGGCGTGCTCCGTGCAGACGATGGAGCAGCGTTTCAACAGCATCTCGATCCGCAGTGAGTTCGGCGATGAAGACGGCGAAGGCGGGGACGCGACCCAGGAGTTCAGCGAGGACGAGCTCAACGCGATCCAGCGGATGCAACAGGACCCGGACCGATACATCAAGATGGCGAAATCGATCTGTCCGTCTGTGTACGGCCACGACGAGATCCGTAAAGGAATCCTGCTGATGCTCTTTGGAGGGGTTCACAAAACCACGCTGGAAGGCATCAAGTTGCGAGGCGATATCAATGTGTGCATCGTCGGCGACCCGTCGACTGCGAAATCGCAGTTTTTGAAATACATCTGTGGGTTTCTGCCTCGTGCCATTTATGCGTCCGGTAAAGTGAGTTCTGCCGCTGGGTTGACGGCATCGGTGACGCGGGATGCCGACAGTGGCGATTTTTGCGTCGAAGCCGGCGCGCTGATGCTTGCAGATAACGGCATTTGCTGCATCGACGAGTTCGACAAAATGGACCCCATGGACCAAGTCGCGATCCACGAAGCCATGGAGCAGCAGACCATTTCGATCACGAAAGCTGGGATCCAAGCGACGCTGAACGCGCGCACCTCGATCCTCGCTGCCGCAAACCCGTACAATGGCCGATACGACAAGACGAAGACGCTCAAGTACAACGTGAACATCTCGGCTCCGATCATGTCTCGCTTTGACCTGTTTTTCGTGATTTTGGACGACTGCGACGAGAGCATCGATATGAAAATCGCCGAGCATATCGTGAATATCCACATGCCTTCCGAGCTGCAGGTCGCGGTGAGCACGGGTGCGTACAGCGAGGAGGACTTGAAGCGGTACATTAAATTTGCGCGAACGTTGAACCCAGTGATCACTCCAGAAGCCAAGCGCATGATGGTCGCGTGCTATCGTAGTCTTCGTGAGAATGACGTCGTGAGCAATGGGCAGACGAATATCGCGTATCGTATCACAGTGCGTCAACTCGAATCCATGATTCGACTCTCTGAAGCGCTTGCTCGATTGGACTTGAGCGAGGTCGTGTTTGTGTCGCACGTGCAAGAAGCGTATCGCCTGCTGAGCAAGTCGATTATTCACGTCGACATGCAGAACGTGGAGCTTGCTCTTCCTGTGATCCCTCAAGAAGAAGACGATGGCGACGACGACGGTGGCCGCAGTAGTGCAAAGACCAATGGGAGTTCAAAGGACAATGGTAGCAGTGCCAAGTCCAGTCTTGCCTCTGAGGACAAACCTGCTGGAAGTGTTGCTGATAACAGAGCAGATGCAACTGCCGCATCTTTTGCCACGGGTAAGGGAGATCAATCGATCACTTTCGAGCGCTATGCTACGATCCAGAAAGCAGTGGGACGCTACATTCGCGAAAAGGAAGAAGAGGCGTTGGCGAGCAAACTCGCTCGTCGGGCTACACGCGCGCAATCGCAAACCGATGGATCCGCTGCTGGGGATGACGGCAGAGCGAACGATGAGGATGATGATGAGGACGACGACGAAGACGACGCTGGGGTGATGCAGGGCGAGCTGGTCACTTGGTACTTGGCGTCGCAGGATATTACATCGGAGGCTCAGCTTTCGCGGGAGAAGAAGATGATCTGCTCGGTGATTGACCGTTTGATCCAGGACAAGATCCTGTCGGTGATCGACATGGAGGAGGACGAGGACGAAGACGTCGAGGAGGAAACTGGCGCGGACAAGGACGATGGTGCCGAGGATATGGGCGACGGTGACGCCAAGGACTCCAACTTTAGAGGCGCAACCAGTACCCGCGCGCCGCGTCGAAAGACGAAAAAGAAACTCACACCGGACGAAATCGAAGCGACCAAGCAAGAGCGTTATTTAACAGTGCACCCAAACTATGCTCTCGATTAAGGAAGTCCCATAGAAGCAACACACAGCAGGAAATACAAGCACATGACAATGCAAGTTGGTTTATGGAGTTGAGTCTGCAGCGTCCACTCGTGTCATTGTGTTTTTTGTTTTTCGATCGATCGTTACAGGAACCAGCTCGGAGACATGTCTTCCGACGAATAGAAAGCACGAATCGAATATCGATGGGCAGTACGTCAAGCCATATTGGTGTGTATGGTTTTCTTTCGACAATCCAGAGCATTGGCGCCTCACCGAAAGAACGAAGCGCATGTCCAATCGAGATTTGGATACTTTTTTGATGTTGCTTCATTATTGACGAACACAGACACAAAAATGAGCAAAATGGCTTTTTTATGATGAGATCGAATGGGATGTGTGGGCCACATCGTTTGCTGCATCCAGAAATGGTGGCTCTTTTTCTTCCGTTTTCGAGAGACGTTTCCTGGTGTGTGCAGCGTTTCTGATTGTACAAAGTCTGGAAATCCGATCCAGCTTTTCTGGATGTTTCTGTGAAGCATCCGAAAAGAGGATGGACCGAGATCTTGGGGTTGCGTACGGTATGTTGGTGTTGGACGACTGTTGAGGGCGTGTCTCGAGGCTCGTGTGGACCAGAAAGAATCTGGGGTTCAGATCTGAGGCGATCGAGATCATCCGAAGGTTTGGGTTTCTCTGTGTGTTTTTGTGGGTGGAAAGGAGACGTGACACACTTCACTTGATGCTAGTATTGGACCCTTCCCTCTGTCACAACAGATGGGTCGCACATCCAGAACTCGTCCTGGCCACTTTTTTCCGTCCGCATACTGAAAGCGAGTACCGAATAAATTTCCCCTACCCGTCGTGGATGGCATCATGGTCGATGTGGAAGTGACCAGCGTGTCCGAAGCGGGAACAAGCTGCGCATTTGCTTCGCTGCTGACCCCCTCTCTCTCTCTCCCGACGCAAGCAAGCAAGCAAGCACACAACTGCAAACAACCTCGGTTCGCAGCAAACATCGAGTTGACAGCGCTTGAGCTCCTCATCGCTGCTTGACTGCGCTGTGACTGCGCTTTGACGCTGTCCACACACAGATCTATCTCTCCTTGCTGACTATTGTTGCTTTTTTCGAGCGCTATTGCGGAAAGCGATGGTCTGAAACCACGACAATGCACATCAATCCAGGAAGAAGAAGAAGATACAACAGAAATATCGAACTTCAAAGTGTGAGTTGCATTACGCCAGCTCCTCCTCGAGGCTTCGCTGCACTGCATGGAAATGGATCAATTGATGAGATGTAGAAACTCAGCGAGTGGGTGGAGGCGGTTTGACGAGGTCATCTGTCGTATCCCCCCATTTTCGGTTTCCACAGTGAATCGTGAGACTCCCGTTGACATGCTTCCCACTCGCTGCTGGTTCTGGGACGAGTCCACCAAAAGCAAGCGAACCTGCTTGATTTGCATGTATTTTTAAAGTTGCCAAAGAGAGCAGCCAAAGAGAGCGCAGAGAAGTCGCACGGTGTCATCGAGCAAATGGGAAACGGGACGAGTGCCACCGAGCGCAGAATAAAAAGATAGAAGAAAAAGGCGGCGACAAGCAAAGGTCAACATGTTTCCGAAAATGGCGTAAACTACATTCCCCAGCTCGAGAGTTTGCATATGCAAGCGAGATGAGCGCGGTAAGTTACCGAGATGGTCCGAATAAAACTCCCTTTCTTTCCGACCTGCCAGCGAACAATCCATGCGCAACGTCACGACGCTCCGCAAACTTTATGATAAGCATTGCTCGCTCTTTCTCTGGCACGCACACGGTTTTTTTGCCTCCCCCCTCTCGCAGGAATTTTAAGATTCCAAGTGGCCACGAGTTCCCAGAAAATCAACTCGGATCCCGTAGTTTTCGTGTTTGTGACCGTCCGCAAATAGATTGCAGCGTTGACGTTTGAGGTGGGTTCGGGTGTCTACATATTTGCGCGTTCTGGTTCCTGCCGTCCTGAGAAAAATCATGCTCCCTCCAGACAACCACATCTCCTCTCCGTCGCCACGAATAGATTACTTTGCACCGAATATCTTGCAGCAAACCGCAGAACAAACCAGAAGAAGCACACACACACACAAATCGAACGCTGGTCCGTAGGGCTGGGGCTGTGTCCACGCGCTCCGCTCAGTGCGTGGCACAGCGTGTTATTTTTGGCTTCTTTACCATCCCAGCTGCCGTAAATTACGCGTAAGCTTTCCGCCTTCTCTCTCTCTCGCTCGCTTCTCACACACCCCGTCCGTCCCTCCCTCCCTCCTCCTCGTCCTTGCTTCTGTTGTTGTTGTTGTGTGCAAATTGTTTGCCCTTTTCGCTTGCGGTTTTTTGCCTTTTGTTGTCGCTTGCGCTTCTGTTCCATTCCAGAAAAAGCAAGGCATCCGGGACCTTCCCACCCAGCGCACCTCCCGCACAACACAAACACAAACACACACAGCAAGCATGTACGCAAGTCCGCGCTATACTCGACACAACAGCTACAACAACAACAACAACAGCGGATATGGCAGCCCGAACCACCACCACCACCAGAGCTCGGCGTCGGCATACTCGCCAACGAAATACGGCGGCTACGAGGACCACCACCACCGCGCGCAGGCTCACCACCACCCGCACCACTCGAGCAGCAGCAGCAGCAACGTGTACTCGCCGCCGTTAAAGTCGCAGAGCTACCACCACCAAGCGCGCAGCTACGCCGAGTACTACAACACGAGCAACCAGTACTACCAGAACGACGGCACGCACTACTACCACTCTGGTTCGTCGACGGCGTCGTCGTCGCAGGACGGGTACTACGGCGACGACATGGACGAGTTGGACGATTACAGCTTTGGCAGCGCCTCCGGGTCCCCCGAGATGACCACTGTGCCGACGATCCCGACGCCGATCGCGCTGAGTCTGTGGGAAACCGGCAAGACTCCGTCTGGAAGAGTCTTGGTGACCTCGAGCAACCAGACCGTCGAGTTCTTTTCGTGCGTCGTCAACGCGCCGGTCGGTACGAGTCGAGGCGTGTACGTCGCGGAATAAGCGCGCGAGCGCCTCAAGAGAAAACCTGTTTTATTTACTCGGCCACCGCCACCCCCGCGACCCGCCTCTCCAATATTACACCTGTATCAATAAACGGAGCGGGCGAGATCAACCGGGAAAGAGGAAGACACACTACAAGTTTGTACAAGAGAGGAAGAGGAAGAGAAGCGAAGCGCAAGTTTTATTAGCAAGTATACTGTAGCTATGAGGAAGTTGATCCTTTCTCAAATATTTTTTAAACCGAAGAAGCTGTGTGTGTGATTCGCACGGTGTTTGGTTCTGTTTTGTAGAAGTAGATGAGAACATCATTATCGTGCATCTCCTGCCGAGGACGAAAATGCTCGCGAGCTGGGAGATCACGACGGTGTCTAAAATTGATAGTATGAACACACGAGATTTTATCTATAGCATCATCACCCATTTTGTTCCGCTTGCGTTCTGGACAATGAGTTCTTGGGACTTTCTGACACGTCCGCATCAAATGAAATGGGGGAAGCGATGGTGATGTGATACCGCAGTGTTCGCGATAGAAATCAGCGCTCTCTGAAGAGTCTCACGCAGCAGTTTAGCGTGGTGAGACCTCAGGTTGCATCCGATTGGGGTGGCGTCAACTTCAACTTTGCATGAAGGGATCTGTACAACGTTCGATGCGCGAATGCCAACATAATGAGGAGCTCTAGCCTGAACAAACAAAAGACCGAAGGGAGCCACTATCCTAGCTATCCACGTTGACTTTACGACTTCCTGTCGCTTTCTTCTTCATCCATCTGACCGGCTTCTTCCCTTCCTCCAGCGTCGTCTGCATCGACGTCATCATCTTCGGTAAAGTCATGCTCGGGGAGCGGCGGAGACGACGAACCGGACGTCAAGGACTCCCTCGGCGACCGCGGCATGTGGATCGGTGCGAGCGCTTCCAGTTCGTTCGCGACGTCGATGGCCTTGATGAACGGACTGATCCACGCATTCATCTCTTCGATGGACGTCGCGGCAAAGTGCAAGACCTTCTTTGTCGGGTGCGAGACGTGGAATTGATGTGGACGGCGCTTCTGGGATTTCACGCGGATCGAGTACCCACTGAGCTTGTACACCGCTGCGGGACGCTTTTTCTTCCCGATGTGGTCTTGCGCGTGCAGGAACATGCCCAACGATCCTTTGCGGATCAGGAGCACGAAGAAATACTGGTGCCAGTTCTTGCGGAACCCCGAGCCGTGGAAGAAATCCAGCATCCCGCAGTGGATCGTCGCGGACGACAGGAACGACGACAGCTGCTTGTCGTCGTCGGCGTTCCCGCCTCGGCTCGCTCCTCCCGTGTCCACGTCGTCAGAGTACGGATACGCTGCGCTGCTGCCGAGAAGCGAGTCTTCGTCGGTGGGCTCGCTCAGCGACATGACTCGCCGTGCTTGGCTCTCCTTCCCTTGTTGTGCTTGCGAATGCGCGATCGCCTCCATTTCCTGGAAGCACGACGTGCAAATGCGCTGCCGCTTCTGCGTGGCATGCTGCGTGAACACGCGCAAGGGCATCGAGTGTGGAGAGCAAACCGCACACACCAAGTTCAGACACCGTCTGCACTACTCGACACATAAATGCACAAAGCCATCATTACGAACGCGAAAAACAAAGCAACGGGACATCGAGTCGTTGGCGCTAGTGGGAGTGTGCGTTGACTCACATGGTGACGGCGGTTGAGGAACGTAAACGTTTCTTCGCAGATCGCGCACTGGTCGCTTTCATTGTCCGGTGTCCATGTTCGCTACAGAGACACACAAGAAGCGGTAGGAACCACAAAACATGCTCGCGCGACCTTGTACTAGGATAACGGGAGAGAGAGGTGCCACTGACCAGCAGAGCCGAGTCCGTGCGCGGCGGGTTTCGCCATTCCGGAGCGATGTCTGTCACGACGTGGATGAACCAGATCTTCGCCTGCTCGGGATCCATGTCGCCTAGATTCTGCCACAGTTTCCTGCAACGAAATAACCCATCGCGATATGAGCATGTTGGGTCGAAATACACACACACACAACTCGCATCAATGGGACGCATACAATTTGCTCTCGCCCATCATGCGGAAACAGCACGGACGCCAGCAGCTTCTTCCCATGGTGTCGTCGCCACTGCTCCCTTCTCTCTGCGACGCCTGTGCGTACTCTTTCGAGCCTCGCGAGGTCTCACAGGAGCCGACGAGTGCTTGCTGCTTGAGCGCCCACAGCCTGTTCGTTTGGTCCTGCAGCGCCCACATGTCCGCATCCACCGACATCGGGTCTTTCTGCAAACGGGAGAGCACGACGGACACGAAATACTCGGCGCTCAGGAACGTCTCGTGGATCTGCGCCGACGTCATCCCGCTCGTGACCAACCCGTTGCCGTCGCTGCTCTTCGCCGTCATCGTAGGCGCAGCATGCTTATTGTAGTCGTCCTCGATCTCGGTCTCCGTTCTCGTCAGTGAAAACGAGAGGCGAGGTGCGAGTCTGTCGTCGTCGTCGTCGCGGTCGGTCATCGCAGCACTCGACTGTGGAGGCAGAAGCGCGGCAGCTGCCATACACCAGCGTGAGAGAGTGAGAGAGAGAGAGATGTGCGCTGTAGTGGGATTGAGCGCTCTACTGCGACGGCCGTCTGGGCTGCACGTGCGCGTCGTCAATGCGTGAGGAAGCGCAGTCGTCCTCCATGCATGCAATGTGAACCTCCAGTTTCGCGATCCATTCGAATGCAGGAGTGAATGTCTCGCGACGTTTAAAGATAGCGAATATTATGTTTGAGAGGAATCCTTGCATCTGATTCGACAGGGTAGCAATTTATGGACTCTGACAAAGTGCGAATGGGAGATGGACACTCAGTAAGTTCGTGTGCGAACGTAGCAGGGAGTTCAGATGACAGTTAGGTTCGCTATCGAGATGCTGCAAAAAAGCGAACCGAGCGAAAGTGTCTTCGAGCGGATCGATCGCGAGGAGGATGTGTGTGTGTTTGGTGGCGCTCTTCAGCGAACGGTGCGTCTTCAAGGAGATGCATCTGCATGTGGCTACAGTGCCGAGCTTCCCATCGTAACGGATGTGTGCACGGAGCATGTCTTTCGCTTTCGGAAGTGTGGATACGATGTCCACCAAATGCGCAGCTCACGATCGAAGACGCAAGGCACAAATCCGTTCTCAGCTTCTCCAGGAAAGAGATACAAAATGAAAATGCTCTTGTGGCGAATAACTGTTTCACAAAGCACGCGACTTGCCCCATCCCATTGTTTGCTTAGCATGTAGTAGTAAAAAAGGAAGAGAGAAACCATAAAGGTCGGCATCGTCCTTCCTCCCTGCTTTGTACTATAGATATTTCTCGATTACTTTCATTCTCGTTCCTTGGATGAATGTCGAGGTTGGTTTTCTGTTTCTTCCTGTTTTGTTCGGCTGGATGATTGGATGGATGCTGGTGGATAACATGGAGTAAAAAATAGCAAGAGGGTCAAGGCATCTACTCCGCACTTGGGTCTCTTGGTGGTAATATATGTGTGTGTGTGTGGCTGGCGCTTCGCATCCCCGCACGTTCGGTTCCTTCGTCGTCTATGGTTGGGTGAGCTGGTCAAGTCGCTTACTTGACTCCTTTCGCAGCAGCGCGCTTCAGCCGCACTTGCTCAAACTTCTGCTCCAAACTGCTCATCGATGAATTTAACGAGTCCAACTGGGTCGAGTGCTGACCTAACGTCTCGAACATCACACCCTGCTGCGCAGCGAGCTGCTGCTGTGTCTCCGTTGTTCGGGCGAGCAAGTTCATGAGCATCGTGCCCATGTTACCCAGACCACCTTGCTGCTGTCCACCGACTTCAATCGCCGTGGAGGTAGCTGGCGCGTTCGCTTGGACGATGGCACCCTGCTCGACTGGCGTCGCAATCGGCGTTGCTGCCACAACAGCCACTGGCTTTACCGGCGCAGGAGGTGCCACCTCCTGTTCTCGTAACACCGTCTCGCCAGCAGGCTGACTGGAAGGCTGGGGTCTCGCGGTCGCAGCCACTGGTGCCAGCTTTGGACGCATGGCTTCCGACGACGCCGTTCTGGAAAGACTCGACGGAGCGCTCACATTGCTGCTGCTGCTGCTGCTGCTCACAGTGCTACTGAAACTCCCGCCACTCGTTGCCTTCATGCGTTCGTCCATGTACTTGAGCACTTTCGCCGCGATCTTGTGCAGGATCTTCGCGTCCACATCCTGGTGCGACTTGACGTCGAACACAAACACCGAGCCAATGCAGAACCCGTTCGGAGTCGTGATCGGCACTCCTGCGTAGAAGCGCACGGCGGACGCGCGCGTCACCAGCGGGTTGTTCATAAATCGCTCGTCGAGCGAGGTGTCTTCGACGATGAGCGCGCGCTTCGGGTGCATGATCGTGTGCGCACACAGCGCGACGTCTCGCGGAATCTGCTTCTGCGTGAGCCCCGAGTTTGCCTTGAACCACTGCTTCTGCTTGTCGATGAAACTCACGGCGGCGATCGGACACTTCATCTCCTTGCACGCGATGCGGCACAATTTATCGAACTTCTCGTCCGGCTCCGAGTCCACGATGTTGTAGCGCGCGAGCTCCGCCAAGCGGTCGTCTTCGTTGCTCGGCACGGGTGCGCGCGGCCATGGGTGTTTCCAGTCAAAGTTCAACGGGTATCCGTACTTGGACGCCATGAGTTTATAGAGGACGCGTGTGTCTGTCTGTGTGAGCTATTCCCTCTCTTTCGCGAAGTGAAGAGCGCGCCAAGAGCTCCAAAGCGCAAACAAGTCCAAACGAAACTGGCGTTCCGAAGGCAGTCAGACAGACAGGCAGACGTGCGGGCGAGTTGCGGTTTGTTTGCGTCTGCACGCAGTTTGGTATCGCTTTTTTGCTTTTGCAGGTTGCTTGTGTGTGTGTGTGCTGTTGCGGTCGGCCGCATAGACTCTGCAGCGGAGGACGAGGACGGGAGGAGGGGAGTGGAGGGGACGATGGACCCCCTAGCCCCCAGCCGGTTCTTCCTCCCGTCGCTTTCTCTCTCTGCCGACTGTACCAATCAGCACCCGTCCCTACCCCTCGGTGTATGCGCTCTAGTCCTCACTGCTGAAAAAGAGAGAGGAGCCGCAACCCTACTATACGCTCCAGCTGGTGGCTCACAAAACCTTCATTTGGCGCGCGCTACTTTGTCCAAGTGAAAACGCTTTCGTGTGTTTTCTTTTACACGCGAGTGTGTGAGAAGATCTCGTTACGTTGTCGTGGTACAGAGTGGATACGCTCGGCAGCTTTGTGAGCGTGGTCCAGTTCTTGCTGAGAGGAAGGACTCGGATAGAGGAAAGACCAGCAGACAGATCGTCTGCTTGTGAAGTCGGTGTCCGCCAATCAGCGCGCGCGTGGAGCGTTCACGACCAGGTGAGGTCGCCCTCTTGTAATCTGAGGACGGAACAATGCAAGGCCGAAAAAAAGCGAGAGGGCGGACGGACCATCTCCCCAAACTGACTCTCTCTCGAAGCACCCCGTCTGCCTCTCTCCGCACAAAACAACAGCATCTACGAATTAATAATCTCCGCACAATTCCGCTGCGACTTCCCAGCAAATAGCGTCACGCTCGAGTCACGTTGCAACCTCCACGTTGCATCCGGAAACCTGCGGATCTAGCATACTGCTCTTCGACTTGCTTTAGCGCGTCTGTCGTGCGTGTTGCTTTAGCGCGTCTGCCGTGCGTGTGGCATCAGGGTGCGCAGTACAGTAGATGCGTCGTGGAAGCTTAGCGCTCTAACATTCCAAAAACATGGAGCCATGAAACGTGTGGTTTCCACCGAGTGGAAGTACTGTACCAACGAGCATATCGCGCTTCGATTGTCTCGCATTGCCATCCCAGGTACTGCATTCTGAATACCTGCTCAGCGTATCTGTCTGAATCGAAGTGGACGCAGTTGTCAAGGAGGAACGATCGCGGATTCAACCTCCCAAATCAATGCTCGATGAAAAAGAAAATGAACAATCAACTTGGACGAGTCGCACTGTACCAAACCGCTTCAAGATCCTGAACCGTCGTCGTCAAAATCTTTTTCTTTTTCACTGAACTCTTTTGCAGCGCTTCAAAAAGTCAAAAGTGATCGACACAGGTGGGGGACATGTCGCCAGACAGTTGCTGCTCGAAGCCATTTTGCGCTTGGATGCACCAAGTTCCGTTGTAGTGTTGGGCTGTGCATGCGTGTGCATTGCACACTTTGCGCTAAGGTTTCTCCACTCTGCGTGGACATGGCAGCACGTGGCGGATTCGTCAATGTGTGCGCGAAAAGTGCCGGAGAGAGCAGAAAGGCAAGCGTTTCCTCCTCTCGCTGTTTCGCAGTCCAAATCCGCAGCAGCAAAGCAACCCGAGCAACGGGAAAAGACAACTTGCTCCTCAATTGTATGTACCAGTGCAACTTGCTGGTTATTGCGAGCGCAACATCCAGTGCGCGTTTCTGTTCGGGTATGCGTGCATTGCCTCAGCTGGGATGATCACCTCGCGCGTAGAGTGTTTGAAGTGTGTGAACGCATCACTTCATCCTCTTTACTGCATGAAGCCACTATGGATTCTCCCTCCCTCTCTCTTTTGTGTATGTGTGTGTGTGTGTGTGTGCATCCCATGGTGACCGAGAGAATCGAGACGGAGTCTTGGTCTACTGGATTGTCGACAGTCAAGTCGTGAAGTGAGCAGACGCACATGAAGGAACCGACTGGCTAACGTTCCAACCAAATCTTTTCTCCGCATCCTGTTTATGAGAAGGAATGGAGAGAAGGGAGCGACTGGATGGTGCTTTGTGCTGTTTGTTTTTTGCTTGCCGAAACAACAACTGCAGCGTGCACGCAACTGCTTGCTGAAACAGCAAACTGGATCTACACACAAACGTGTGTGTGTTGCTTTGTTTGCTTTGCACCCGTGGACGTGCTTCCCCCAGGAGGGAATGAAGAACCGTCAAAGTGGGACCATTTGTGTGTGTGTGGTGGTGATGACGACGCCTGGCTGCTTCCACTGGACTGGTGAACAAAGACGGTCGTCGCGAATGAAGATGCAGCATTTTCTCACCTCGAGCGACTTCAATCGGATCAACGTAACCTCGGCACACACAGCACAAACGACAAAAGCAGACAAAAGCAGACAAAAGCAGACAGGCAGGAAGGAAAGGAAGACTGTGCGTGCAGTGTCCCATAAGCTCCGACTCGCTCGCTGACTGGATTGGGCTTTGGATTTGGCGAGTGCAATTATTATTAGCAATGGGATGGCGCAGGCTCGTCTTCACCTGACAGCAGCATCGAGTGCGAGGAAAGATGAGTGTGGTGATGGCGAATCTTTCTCCCTGCTGTGGGATGGGACCATGCAAGCAATCGATCTATCTCAGTCTCGATAGCACCACCAAATGCAGTTGCGCTCGCTTTCGCAATGGTCGACCTCGAGTGCGCACACGAAGACGCCACTGCAACTGTGCCACGCCGCCAGATCCACCATCCATCCATGGTCCTGGTTGACACGAAGAAGAGGGGTGGTGCATTTCCAGACCAAACCTGGCACCGTCACCATAGTGGAGTCGATGCCAAGCAGCAAGCACGACGAAATCCCATTCTGCTCTTCTCACCCTCCCACCGTAACAAGTCAGCATGCAATCCCCAGCAAACCTTGAGCTTCTCCAATAGCTCTGCCATGAATAATGCGTGTGAACGTCCAACGCGCCAACAACCACTCGTTTCCGACGACAAGTTGAAGTTGAAGCTGCACCGCCAAGCAACAAACGCTGCTGCACACAATAACGAAGAGCCCAGAGATGATGGCGATACGAGCACTCGCCGAAGCAGACGAGAGCGGAGCAAGAAGAAGGAAGCATCGACCACGCATCTGCTCAACTCATTGTCGATGCGATCACTCTCCATGGTCAAGGCAAAAGTCAAAGCGAAACGTTGCCAACTTGACGAGCAGAGGATCGCTGGAAGCAGCCCCTACCACGCGGATATACGGAGACGAGCGGAGAGAAGGAGTCGAGTGCGTGCTCTTGTCCGATCACAGAGCGACCAGCAGGAGGAAGGAGCACAGACATCGTCGTCGTCATCGTGCATGATCTTCATGGAGTGTGCGTCGAATCGTCCCACACCCTCATTTGAGAATATTTAATCCGAAAAAGACCCTCAACCGTAAATGTTATCCGTACTTACGGAGGAGCACACCATTTCGAGGGTGTTTGCGGAACAGAATACGATTTGAGGTAGCAAATGCACTTTTGAGAAACCTTGATTAGACACCTGTTTATTTCTGCTCTGCTATGTTAACTAGGTGTGCAAATGAACCAGTCGCGGAAATGCCCGTTAGCAGCGGGTAGATGCTCTTCTCAGTGCAGCAGTCATTATCCGAGGCGATCGCAGCAACCACCACACAGCGTGCGTCACACGAGCCATCTCACTCTCTCAGGATCAACGAGAGACCTGGAAACAAATATAAACGCAATGAGCGCTGCTGTCGCATGGGACCCCAAGTGGAACCTGCATGCGCCGTTGCACGCGTCGGTGAGCAACTACGCGACCTGGAGGCGCCGCGTGCAGGCGTTCCTGGAGGCCGAGAGCGTGTGGGAGGTCGTGTCAGAGAGCGTCGTGTTCGACGACACATGGCCGCTGCCCAAGCAGCTCGAGTTCATCCAGAAGGACAAGCTCGGCGTGCACCTCCTGCTCACCACGTTGCACGACGCCGTGCTGCACTCCATTGACAGCGACGAGTGCAACCGGTCGTGGCTCATCGTAAAGCACCTGGAGGCACTGTTCGCGGCGCACCGCATGAAAGCGGTTCGCAGTGCGCGCCGCGACTTCCTGGGACTCAAATTCCAGGAGTTTGTGAACAATAGTACTAGTGGTAGTGGTGGTAGTGGGGAAGAAGAGGAAGATGCGATGCAGCGCTTCGTTGCCAAAGTGCAGCAGAAAGCGGACACGCTCTTCCGACTGCAGGGGCGTCCCGGTCACGAGGATGCGAGCGACGATGAAAAGATGTACCAACTGCTTGACGCACTCCCGGAGACGTGGACGTCGTTCGTTGTGCAGGAATGTGAAAGCCGCGCGGATCTCACGTGGCAGAGCTTGCAGAGAAAAGTGCTGCTCGAGTACAGCAAGCGATGCGATGCGAACCTGCGCAGGCGGTTGTTGCAGCAAGGTAGCAGCAATAGCACTCCCTCGATCACTGCGGTCAACGTGACGACCGCGTCCACCAGTAGGAGCAATGTCGTTGCTGCAGGTACCCAGGTGCAAGAGCAGCCGGAGCGGAACACTCTTGCGAGCGGAGGAGGAGCCGATAGTGCCTACGCGAGCCCCGTGCTGATGGCGAAGACCGAGCCTAGTAATGCTACTACCGCCCACTTCCACCAGCACCAAGAGAACCACTATGATCTACGCTCGGACGAGGAGTCCATGCCCATTGCTGGCGCAGTGTACGACTTCGTTGGACAACAGCCACCGCCGCATCACCTCCAGCAGCATCAGGATCAGTACCAGCAGCAGCAGCAGTACCACCACCCGCAAGACCACCAGCAGCAGCAATACGACCACCCGCGTCGCAACCGCAATCCACACAACCCTCGGAATGCGAATCGACGGGACCCTCGCACCCCGTATGGCCGACCGCCGCATAACAGCACCCAAAAAACGTGCTTCTACTGCGCGCAACCGGGCCACACGGCGCACCAGTGTCCGCTGAAGAGGATGCACATGGACGAGCGCAAGAAGAACAGCAATCTGCCATGAGAGAGAGAGAGAGAGTCAAGGGAGAAGGAGATAGAGCGATACAATCGCGTGCGTCAACCGTAATATACCAGGTCTTTTTTCTACTTCTTCGTCACTTTGTGGTGCGCTTTATAATCTCTGCTGCTTCTGCTTTCGCTCCAACTCGCGGATGAGGATGCTTTCCGCGAACTCAGCGATCACTTTCGCGGACCACATCTTCAACGCACCTTTCTCTTTTCTCACTCGAGACCCAATAGCAACAGAGGAATTGCGGTCCTTTTCCATGCATTTCGGATCGAAACTGCTTTCAAAAAAGGCCAAGTGTCCGCCGGAGTTCGTGACGCACAAGATCACGTTTGGATTTGCCTTGACCAGATCTGCCTCGGGTACCACAATGCTGATGGGATCGTCCTTGGCACTGACACACAGCAACGGGACCTTCACATCTTGCAGCTTCTTGATCGACGATGCGTCCGAGTAATAGTGGTCCACGGTAGGGTACTTGAACGCGACACGCGTGAGATGGTGGTCGAATTCACGAACAGTTCTTGCGTTCTTCACCGCAGAGATGTCGACGCCAGGGTAACCTTGGAAAACCTCATGCGCATTGCTCTGTAGTATAGACATTGCGGACGCAAGTGGCGCATCGAAAGTGTTAGACTCCCCTCCCCATCCATCCTTGAGTGCACCCATCGACTCGTACCTTTTCGAAGAAGAGTGCCTTGAGGTTCCCATTGATGGCTTTGTCGTACGTCAATCGGTTGAACAACGTTCCGGCGAAATTGGCCGAGCAAGTGACGAGATCGAACGGGTTGCCCACGGAGATACCCGCCGTTAATCCCGCATCCTCTTTCTCTTCTCCAAGGTACTTCACGAGCACATTCGAGCCCATCGAGAACCCGAGACCGATGAGCGCTTCGTTCGCGAAATTGTAGCTCGCGCGCAGGTACTTGATCGTTGAGCGAAGGTCGTCCGTGTAGGCGCAGCTAAAAAGCTACCATTTACCACCGCAAACACACACAACCCAGTAAGTCTCGTCAGTCCACCCACGTATGTATGTGCACGGATCTCATCCTCCAAAAGTAAAGTGTACATGCGCGGTCTTCAACGGCGTATCAGCACAGCCACGAGCATTCATCACGACAACCTGCCAATCGAGTTCCAGGAGACGCGCCACCGCACTGCGAATGTACAATTCGCCACTCCCACCCGTGAGTCCCGGTAGCACAATCACGGTGCGCTTGTCCGGGTTGATTTCTTGTACCGACGGGATCGTGCCATCTTTTTCTCGCGGCGGCAACGCCCAATCGAGGGACACCATGCCTCCATCGGGCATATCAAGAAGCTGGCGCTCGTAGTGGATCGATGGGTGTCTCTCCTGGTCGTTCGCAACCGAGAGCTTCACCGTCTGCAGGTGGCTTCTCAACGCAGAGACACACGCTTCAGTGAGCACGAATTATATCGAGAAACACATTCTCGACACGCAATCCGATACGCGCGACGTACCCATTAAACAAGTACCAAAGCGGATAGTACTTTCTCTTCGCTGCACGACACGACACATAGCAGACACAGCACAGTCAATGCAGCGTTCGGCGTTGGAGTCCCAAACACCAGAACCTGGTGATAGCAGGCATCGAGTGGAAGGCGCTCACTCACTCATGGTCACGCAGCGCTCGAGCAATTTCTCGTTCTGTGGAGTCTCGCAGTACACAAGCTGCGGGGTCTCCGCGGTGAGTCTGTAGTGCAGGATGCGGAACAGCCATTGCAGCTTCGGCACCGTGTAGTACCCCAGCACCACCAAGGTCAGGAAGAGCAGTCGCTTGTTCTATCATCGGCGACACACAGACGGAGAGTCAGTCGGTCATGTCGAGAGTGGACGCGAGCATGGGATCTGCACCACGTACTTTGAAGGAAACAGCGAGCTTGCTGCTCACGAGACCCATGCTCGATCGATCGCAGTATCTCTCGCTCTCTGAGCTTCGCTAGGAGAAAGCGTGAGTGGGCTAGTGTCGTGGCATTTTTGATGATGTGCGTCATCATGTGGCATCGCACTCCTGCATGCCCTATTCTAGTGTTCCAGAAAACCTAGCTTAAGGAGGTGTCCTGGTTTCTTCTCTCTCCAAAACACGGATGTTTCGTCCAGTGCGGATTACTACTGCCAAGGTGCCACTCGAAGACATTAAAACCTGCGATGTGACATTTCGGTAGCGGACGTAAGGAAAAGAGAAATGCAACAAGAAACGACCATGATGTTGAAAGTGTGAGTGTGGGGGGGAACAACATCCTTGTACTTTATCATCCAGCATATGCAAAACCATGTTTCTCTTCGTCTTCTATATACCGCTCGCTTCCCGACCTTTCTGCTTCTGTCGAACCACTCCTCGCAAAGTGGCGCCTTCCTGCACACCGTGGTCGCCATCGATAGCGATACGCCAATTGCCTTCTTCTTCGTCGCCAACTGCCTCATTCTCATCCCGATCCGAGCGAAGAGGCAATGCTTCACCCGCTTCACTTGGACCGACGTCCTCAGCGATTCACTCGGCCTTGATGCCATCAGCAGGAGGCAGAACGAAATACTTGAGCTGCAACGCCTTCACCTTTGCGAACCGGTCCTGCGAGAGCAAGTACAATGGCAACATGATAAACACTTGCGCGATCACGAGCCCGACAATGTTTTCCATCGCCGTGTGGAAGAACGACGCCGTGAAGAAGAGCGTGTACATCGCCGTGCCGGCGATCAGCACGATCCAGCCCTGCAAGACAGTCTTCTTGATGGTGCGCGATGGACTCTCGACGCTGAGCGCGAACCATTCAAAGATCGAGATCGCCAAGTAGTGCGAGATCAGCAGCACCAAGTGGTCCGAGTGGTCGAACGACGAGTGGCATCTTTGGTTCCGGCGCAATGGCGCGTACCAGCAGGATTGATCTTGCTCCCCGACGAACAATCGCACGAGCTTCTGCTCGACCTGATTGAACCCCACATAGAGCACAAACGTGCGTACGAGCATGACCGAGAGATACAGCAGCGCGCGGCGCACAAGCACGCGCACACGGGGAAGAGACGCGTTTGGTCCCAAGATCATCATCACGTAGTTGAAGATCAGCGCCGTCATTGGGATCACCCACGCACCCTAATACGCAGCAAAGGTGCAAAACACAGTCTACAGTGGGTCCTCGAGCGCGAGGTTTACGCGTTGCGTCGATGCACATACCTGCGCCGAGGTGAGTACGGGACTGAGCCCCATGCCCTGGTAGCATGGCGGGTCATGGAACCCTTGCTTGGCATCGCAGCAAACGATCTCATACGAGTCCTGCTTCGCATCGGCATGCAACCAGTTCGAATCGCATCTAAATAGCAGCAAGACATCCAGCATCGCCACGGTTCGTTCCTTAGCTTTTCGCCATGTGCGCAAGTATATACACACGGCAAAAACACACACACACAAAAAGTGTAGTGGCGACGTACTCTCC
Source organism: Globisporangium heterothallicum (assembly GCA_023334155.1). Classification (NCBI taxonomy): domain Eukaryota; phylum Oomycota; class Peronosporomycetes; order Pythiales; family Pythiaceae; genus Globisporangium; species Globisporangium heterothallicum. The sequence goes on from JAASGH010000162.1 coordinate 30,692, forward strand.
CGTGACGCGAACGTATTTGCTCGGGAAGCGGTGCGACGTGTACACGACAAGCAGCAGCAGCAGCGCGTTGATCGCGACGAACGCGCCCTGCACGCGGATCTTCTCGAGCGTCACGACCGCTTGCTGCGCGACCGAGAAGCGCACTTCCCTGCTCGGAGCCTTCATCTTCCTTCTCTTTTCTTCCTTTCTCCCCTTCTCGAGTTCAAGCACCTTTTTTGGTGCGCGCTTTTTATGCTTGAGGTTCTTCTTTTTTGGCGAATCAAACGTGCGATTGTGAGAGTACAGGGTAGTGAGTGGCTGAAATGTGTCTAAAAGAATAGGTGGAGGGTCTGGATTGGTTTAAAAAGAGCCGAAGCGCTTCGAATAGTAGCCTGTGCTGTGAGTGGCTGTTCCGCATATTCTGCTTTGAGTGGCAGTCAGTCGGGAAGCTCGAAAAGCAGAGGTAGGGAGCCAAAACGATGCTGCCGATGTGTATCCTTTTCGCGTGCATCTTCTCATGGCAGCGCGCGCGATCCGCAGGAAATGCGGCGGTACTGACGTAACTCTGTGCGTGTCACTCGCTCTATTGCATTGCAGGCGTTGCGAGTTTGTACAGCGAGAATGTCTGCAGCAGTGAAAGGTGTCGTGCGTCTTCGTGTGCTGGCTGGGAAGGCCAGTCCTTCGCCTGCGATCGGTCAAGCGTTGGGTCCGCTCGGTGTCAACATGATGGAGTTCTGCCGCGCGTTCAACGACCGCACCGTGAAGCACATCGACAACATCCCGATCCCCGTCGTGCTGACCGCGTACGCCGACCGTACGTTCAAGTTCGACATCAAGACCCCGCCGACGTCGTGGTTCCTCAAGCGCGCGGCCGGGATCTCGGCCGGTTCAGCGACCGCGGGCCAGCAAGTGATCGGCTCGATCCACTTGCGCCAGATCTACGAGATCGCCAAGGTCAAGCAACAGGACGACAACGTGAGCTACATCGACCTCGAATCGCTCTGCAAGAGCTTGATCGGCTCGGCCAAGTCCATGGGTCTCAAGGTCGTGCCATAGAGGAGAGGGGAGTGTACATACAGAGAGAGAGAGAGATAACGTAATAAAGACAAAAAGATGCACGCAAACAAGCGGGGGTTTGTGAGGGATTATCTGGCGATCTGTCGTGTCAATTTGCTGCAGGGGTTATTTACGAGGAAGACGCATAGGAAAGTGGACGCGCCACAAGACCTTTCGTGAACGCTGTTTTCAATCCGTTTACAAATATATTTGCTGCATTGTTTTGGTGCGCCAGGAAAGAGAATGAGGAACTTGTATAAAAAAAAAGCACACGCACGAACTCCCTCTTTCTCCTGCAGATTTGGCCGATCTCGCACTTCTCTCCGATCGCGTTGATTTGCATTGCTTGCACTGCTGACTCTTCTTTCTTTGTTTTTTGTATGTCACGCACTCGCTTCTTTTGTGTGTGACGTCGCAGGATTTGCTGGCTTGACTACTCGCCCAACTCCATTTTCAGATCGCTTTCCCGGAAAAGCGACGTGCGACGGGACCCCATGATGTCGCTGCCCATATAACTAAAATCGTCGAAATGCATCGTGTGCGCGCCACTGGACGAGCCGAGTACCCCAACGACGGGGGAGTCTGCGACCTCTTGTTGCTTGAATACATTCGGCACGTATTGCAACTCCGTCGCGAGCGAGCTGCTGGTGCGGTTGCGTGGGTTTCCCTGTGCATCCATGCCCACTTGCGGCTTGAATGGGGGTTCCACGCGCCGTTGCAAAAGCGCATCCCAGTCCACCCCTTCAAACCATGGGTGCCGCATGATCTCGAGGGCTCCCTCGGCGCCACACCCCATACGCCTTCGAGGGTTTTTCACTAACAGTTGCTGCAGGAAATCCGTCGCCGTCGGAGAAAACAACTCGCCAGGGTACGACGGCTCTTTCGAGAGGATATTCTGAAACATTTGCCGGCGGTTTTTGTCCCAAAATGGAGTGTGTCCCTGAATCATCTCATACACGAGCACGCCATAACTCCACCAGTCGATCGTGTTGCCGTACGACGACGCCGTGCGCTGACTGCACAGCAACTCGGGTGCCAAGTACTCGGGGGTCCCGACAAACGTCGAGCCTTCGTCGTCTTCCTTCGACAGCCCGAAGTCCGTGATCGCGATGTGACCCTCGGCGTCCATCAAAATGTTCTCGAGCTTTAAATCGCGGTACATGATGTGCATGTAGTGCAAATGCGCAAGCGAGAGCACAAGCTCGGCGGCATAGAACTTCGCGCGGTTTTCCGTAAAGCGCTTGTTTTTCCGCAAGTGCACAAACAGCGAGCCACCACTGTAGTAATCCATGACCAGATACAGCTTGTGGTTGTTCTGGAACGCGTACCGTAACCGCACGACGAACGGGTGCTCGACGTGTTTCAAGATCCGCTGTTCGGATTTCGTGTGCTCGACCTGTTTCTTCTTGAACACATCCTGTTTGCGCAGCACTTTCATCGCGTAGATGCGTCCGCTGTTGCGTCCTGCTTTCTTCTTCGCCAAAAACACTTTCCCGTACGCGCCTTTGCCGACCACCGAGAGCAGATCAAAGTCGTTCACGCTCATCGACGTCGAGATGACCATGCTGCGACGCGAACTGCGCGCACTGCTGCGACGGCTTCGCGCGCTCCCGTGGCTGGCGGCATCTTGACCAGCGGCGTAGCCACCACCGCTGCCGCCACCCCCTTGGTCGTCTTCACTCAAGATCTCGGCATCTTCTTGATGGTCTTGCAAGTACGAAGCCGACGACATCGCGGCGGCGCCAGCGTACGCGTATTCGGAAAGACGACTCATCTCATCCATGAGCTCGTCCTCCGCGGGTTCATCGGGCATCGACCCTCTCGCGCTTTCAAAGAACGCAAACACCGTGTCCATACTCGCCGCAATCGTCCACGCCGTATTGGACGATTTCTGTTCGGCACCCCTGGGTTCGCCCGCCGAGAGACTCAGGCACCCCAACTGGGTGCAGTCCTGCAATTGCGTACCGGGGGCTTCTTTCGAGCGCTGCCAGTTGATTGCGCGCGTGCCCAGCAGACCACGCACTTCCTGGGTGTCTTCGCCCTCAATGCGGTGACTGGACTCAATAAACGCGATCGCAGCAAGCTTCGAGCGTAAAAGCGGTTGCGTGCACACCAAGTGCTTCGTCAAGGCGCCGCCGCGACCATAGGCAGCGACGTACACCTGCGAGCATGCCGTGCGCGTGCCATAGGTCTCCCACACGTAGCGAACGTGCATCTCCGGAGTGCTCGAGTACGGGATCGGCACTTTCTCATTGCCGACGTTGACCGTATTGGTGCTTGGATTGGTCACAATCACACCGTAGCCCTTCGACAGCGCGGTGTGCACGTAAGGGAGCCTAGTTGTATATCACAGGGAAAGTGAGCTACACGAGATCCACACGTATCTGTGCACACAGATAGCAGCAGAGATGACGCATGCACTTACATGGATCCCGAGCGGTACTGGTTGGGCATCTCGGGGGATTCCAGCACCAGGCTCCGACTCCAGATACCTGGCTGAATCCCGTTGCCGCTGACGATGATCATCAACAGGCGACGACAGATGTGCCAATTCGCGCTCATAAAGATACTGCAGCGCGCGGGACTGTCGGGCGACGGGATCACCGTCTCGACGAAGCCCAATTGCTGCATCTTGAGCTGCTCTTCCTGCACGATCTGGTGCAGCAGCGCTTCCATTTTCCCGCGTTCCGCGTCGCGTCCGTGTTGCTGTTTTCAACAGAAAAGAAATGACCAAAGAGACAGAAGCATCAGTCGCGAGTCCGAGTCATCCCCGCACAACACGCGTGTGCAATCGATCCGTGGATCAAGATCCAAGCTTTACGCACCATTTTTCTTGTATTTTGTATTTCCTCTCCCCTTTGGTATTTGAAGGATACGAAAGCGAGAGAGAGAGAGAGAGAGGAGGGGAAACGCCGCTCGGAAAATTGGATTCACCGCGTTGTGGGCAGCTCTTTTTTTCGTGTGTGTGTGTGATGGCACCAAGCGAGAGAGAGAGAGAGAGAGAGTCAGTGGGACCACGACGCGCAGACGTTGACGTGATGGCTTTCACAAGCACACACAACTCGAGGGCTTTTAGCAGCGGAAGTAGGGGCAGTGTGGTTTTCCTTGTTGTCGTTGTTGTCGTTGCGCGCTCGTTCGCTCGCCCCCTTTGCTCACACTCACAGGTCCAGTTTTTTTCCACAGACAAGGTCGCACGAAGAGAGAGAGAAATGGCGAAGGATACATTCCCGCAACCTCTGCTTCTTCCGCATGTCGTTTGACAGGATATGCAATTGCAGGAACCAACGAGTTTGATAGAGCAACATTTGCGGATCGTGGCACTAGTTAATGGCTGCTGGTCACATTGCGGCACCGATTGAAGCAAACGGCACACTGTACCGACTGTGGACCACCTGAATGGGTACACTCGGAAATTGATCGATGGATGGGTTCAGATTGGGAGACGCAAATATAAATCCGCAGCATGCGAAGGTGAAACGAGTGCGTGGTCGTAAAGATAGACCACGGCGTCATGCAACTGCACGCTGTGAGGAGGCGGCCGAAGCCATCCAGCGAGCTGAAACCTATCTGTCCTGCGCGCAGTTTCCAACCCGACCTTTTTCTTTTCATTCGAGGAAGGACAGCATTCATCGACAGGCACCATTCGAATGCTGGGAGTGTTTGGGCGGTTGATTAGGTGTTCTTTTTCGTAGCGATCGGGGGAAGAGCAGCAATGCGACGCAGCATGCATGCTACGTGGTACTCGGAGAAAATGTCGCTACCGCGGATCCGTGCTGACCACTTTTCGCCAGATCCATTCCCAAGGGCTTGAGGTTCCATTTGGTTTCCAACGGAGAGAGCAGTAGGATATGGGCACTGACTGCATCGTCCCAGAAAGGTAGGCGGCAAAAGTGTGCATGCATCCCATTATCCCTCCCCACCAAAATACTCGAGGGACAGGACGCGTTCGTGACGCACATCCCATACCTGCACAAACCCGAGGCGGGATTTCATGGAAATGGCCATGAACGTTCCCCGAGAACGTTTTCCGCAAAGAAAGTATAAATATCGATGCTAGTCACTTTCAAAACACGCCATGCAACGTGGGATGCTACCGAGGAGCAGCTAGTCGGGAAGGGGGACGGAACCAGACCCAAGTGGTTCGCATTCTCACTTTTCCACTCGACTTGCCATCCCGTCGAGTACATCATCTCCTTCCAGCTTTTCCTCCGTTGAGTTGCAAGGGAGCAGTTTGGATCATCGGATCACCACAGCACAAGCAACAGCGATACAGTAAAAATGGTCGGCTTTTCGTCTCGCATTAACGGTGGTCACTGTCCAGGCAAGATGTCTGCTTTGCTGGCGGTCTTGGTGGCTTGCAGCAGCTTGGTGTCCCAGTCGTCGTGTATGACCCGCGAACTGGTCGGCAATGCGTCGGAAATCACCATGCTAATGGAAGCCTTAGCGGGTCGAGGTGATGTGGCGGCAAGTGTCAGTGAGCTTCAAGGCTCGTCGGTGGCAAATGATGCGAGCACCTCCAGCCCGCTTCTCACGGAGGAGGATGACAACGTCGCAGCGCCCGCGACGAATGGCATCATCCGCGAGGATGGGAGTAGCTCTGCGAAGTCGCTCACATTGAGTCCAAGTCTTCGCAAGAGCACGGGTGCAGCAGCACTTCTCGAAAGCGATACTACCACTGCTACTACGAGCAGTGCTAGTGCTGACGTACTCAAGAAATCCGCTTCCACGACGTCGGCACTGAGTGGATCGGAGTCTTCCTCGTCCGGATCGTCTTCGTCGTCCGGATCGTCTTCGATGACCCGCAATGCGTTGAAATCGTCTGCCACGACGACCAAGAAGTCGAGCATTTCGGCGTCGTCGTCGTCGTCCAGCGATAGCGGCAGTAGCAGCTCCAGTACGAAGTCAGCCAGCTCCGAGAGTGGAAGTGATGAAAACGGCGGGTACATCTCCGGCTCGGGCTCGGACGCACTCACCTATGCGTGCGTGTGCAAAGAAGTCCGGAAAGTGTCGTTGATGGGTCAATCGGACTACTGCCTAGCCCCCGATGCCATCGTGGCCAACAAGTGCGGCAATACTGCGCTGGGGGAGAACGGCGAATGTCCTCGCATTGGTGCCCAGCCGTGCTCGGACACGGGTCACATTCTCGCGAACGACTCGTTTTGCGCGTTTGACGATACCGATAGTGTCTTTAAGTGCGTCGCGAGTACCGAGGACTTCGAGATCAAGAAGAATGGCGGCAAGAAGAAGAAGAAGAAATCGAGTCAAAACTCCACGACGACGCCAAACACGATCGTGAAGAGCGGCACCAGCCCTCTGCATCGCTCGTTCTCGGCGTTCCAAGCAGTGACTCTGATCGCATCCGTGGCGATCGGTCTTGCGACACTTGCATAGGGTGGGTTTGGATAAATACTTGTTGTTATGCAGATCCTTTTTTCTATATACTACTGCTGGTATTTTATGGAAACCCAACGCCGACAAATGAAAACGAAGCTGCTTGCGTTTCCTTGCTTCGTGGTGCTTGTGAGCTTTTGACTTCATTCGCGCCGGTTCTTGTCCATCCTGCAAACGAATTGATCGTATCCCCAACATTCTCGAAAAGAAATCGCCTTATATTTCTTCTATGCAGTTATCAAATGACCTACATGTTGTGTGTTGGATACCTCCAAGTCGAAGTGCGCACAGACACACACACATCTAGATTTGACCGCTAAAGTTGGCTTTGTCGGCAGTATTGATAACAGTGCTCCACTTCGATGTGATCTTGCGTCGGGTAGAGAAAAACTCCACGCAGCCATCTCCGGTAATGTCCATATCGCCGTATTTGCTTTTCGTGCCATACATACCGCCAAAGCTAAACGGTTCGCGAGGCACGGGGATCCCGATGTTGACACCAATCATTCCCGCACGGAAACGACTCTGGAAATACTCCGCGTATCCGCCATTGGAAGTATAAACACTCGCAGCGTTCCCGTAGTCGTTGCCGTTCTCAATCTCCAAAGCTTCGTCGAAGGATTTAGCCTTGTAAATAGAGAGAACCGGACCAAAGATTTCGTCTTTCATCGCTGCATCGTTTGGATTGGTGTGAAGCAAAACAGTTGGTCCAACCCACGAGCCCTTCGCTTCGTTCGCCCAAGAGCGACCATCAACAAGAACCTTCGCTCCAGACTGCTCCGCTTCATTGATGTACTTCAGGATCCGGTCCTTGGAGGCGTGGTCGATAACTGCGCCGACCTGACCAGCTTCTGTCCCGCGTTTCAACTGCTTCGACTTCTCGACAATCAAGTTCAAAAGTTCGTCGCATTCGCCAACCAGAAGTAGCACGGAGGCAGCCATACAGCGCTGGCCAGCACAGCCAGCGTACGAGGCGACTATATCCTTAGCAGCCATCTCGCTATCTGCATCAGGGAGAGCAACTAAATGGTTCTTCGCACCACCGAGCGCGAGCACACGCTTATCTAGCGCACGGCAGCGACGAGCAACGAGCTGCGCAACGTGGCTCGAGCCGACGAAAGTGACGGCAGCCACCTTTGGATGGTCACAGAGACTTGTCACAGCTTCTGCTTTGCCGTTAATAATCTATGAGCAACATTCCACTGTTAGCAACCGTCGCCGAATCCTGGGATGATTCAAGCACTCCGGAGTATGCATCTTACCTGGAAGACTCCTTTTGGGACGCCAGCTTGCAGCAAAAGCTCTGCGACTCGGTGCATCGTGAGCGGCACTTTTTCCGAGGGCTTCAAGATGACACAGTTGCCCAACGTCAACGCAATTGGGATAGTCCACATTGGAACCATGATGGGAAAGTTGAACGGAACCACGCATGCGACAACTCCAAGAGCGTCGCGGACTTCGTGGCACGTAATGCCGCGTGACACTTGCAAGGTCCGTCCTTGAACGAGCTGCGGCAGACTGCAAGCGTACTCGACAGTTTCGTTGCCCTTCATAACGCTTGCAAGAGCTTCCATCTTGTTCTTTCCGTTCTCCACCACGACAATGTCGGCCAGTTCATCTAACAATCCGCATCAAACACATTGGTAAGAGGTCAATGTGAGTGTGGAATCGAGCAAGTCAGTCTGCATCGACATACCAGCATGTTCGTTCATGAGCGCATGGAACTTCAGCATAATCGCCGCGCGCGACTTGACCGTCAGTTTGCTCCATTCCTTGAATGCTTCTTGACCCTTTGCCACCGCCACATCAACATCTTGGGACGTCGAGACCGCGCACCGACCGACCACTTCTCCCGTCATTGGACTGACCACATCAACGTACTCGTTGCTGATCGGACCAACAAATTTGCCATCGATCAAGTTGTCTGCAACTTGCACAGTGCTGTCGACTTTAATTCTACAGGCATCACAAGTTGAACAAAAAGCAGATACAAGACACATGTTAGCAATGCTTTGCCAACATCCCCCCATCTTCAACCACGCAGGAGATCATTTCCCCTCCAAGCCAACTTCAACACACTCTCCTCCTGTCCGCACCTTTTGTTTGGAGAACTCGCCATTGTCACGTTTCTCTCTCCAGGTGGCTTGGTGTGCGACGTGCACGATACTCTTCCCGCTTGAGCTCTCGGACGCAAAATGCAGAATGAAAGACCGTTTTGCTCTCCCTTCCTTCCTCTCTCCTTCCGCAGAACAGCACACTCGAAGGAAACGAAAGACGAGTCGGAGTGATGGTCTTTCCGTGCTCCTCTCTGATTCGATTGAATGTGAATGCAGAGAGGGGATGGTCGAGTTTTGCCTCTGAATGCAAATCGACAGAACCAATTCCCGAGCCAAAATGCGCAATCCATCCACACAACCTGAGAACACAGAAACCCTCCACTAGCGCATACACGACCAACCTGATCGGGAGGATGAGCACTATGAGGCATGAGGTTGGTTGTGTCCCACACAAGGTTGAAAATCTCTCGATTTACGTAATTGAAACTAGCTTACGGTAATCGAGACACACTTGAACCCATATTTGAAGCACACGACATTTCTGCCCAGCTCGGCACACATCTGATCGCTACCCACCGCAGAGGCACCACCAGCGACGCACTGTCAACGCTCCTCGCATTCAACAAAGAGCACCAAACGGTTCTTCTCCCGGTCCTGGGAGACCTGCTCCTGCGACTAGCCTACAAAATGGTGCCAGTCGGATA
>JAASGH010000163.1:0-39633 GCA_023334155.1 Globisporangium heterothallicum
CGCGGATCCGAGATTCGTCATCGGTTCTTCGTCAGTACTCATTACTGACGGCATCTGCTCTGTGGTTGGACGGACCACAAAGTGCTACCAGGTGTAACGGGACTCGTTACACGACGTACACGTGCGTGAGGAAGCGCAGGTGGGAGGAAGGGCACAGCGAGAACGCTGTGTCGATGGAGAAGGGAGGAAGCTGTGCGCGTTACCGTGCAAATTGAGAAGTGAATTAAATTGTTAAAGTGCTGACATGCAATCCTTGTGACTGAAACCTACGGTGTCTCTCATTGGTAGATAATCGGATGTCCAGTCCGACTATCATCCAATGGGATTAAATCTTAACGGCTTAGTCCTATTGGCTACTATGCAAATGACTACGTACAGTGTTCATGAGCGACACATGTTAATGTGTCTCCAACTGTACGTAGTGGGTGGGTTTGGAAGAGGTGGTAAAACCCATGTGGGGAAAACCCACACTCTCCTGACCCGGAAACCCATGTAAGGGGAGTCCACATCACACTCGCTATCGTTGCTCTAAACACAAACGCGAACAAATTCCAGGACAGCTCCCTCGCTCCCAGTTTGTCAGTCGCACATGGAGGAGAACGCTGCCAAGACAAAAGTCTGTGAACGCTCGACGACGATCGCACAATAGCAGCTGTATTGGTAGACGTCTCAAGGTTGAGGTGCTCTGGAGTCGGTGTAAATTGTCACTCGCACCGTTGCATACTCACATCGCTTCATCATTTTTCCCTTTTACTCTCTCCATTTTGAGTTTGTCTTTATTGATTGTACAAGTGCGAGCCCATGCATAAAGCAGCTTGTTTATCATGTATTCCGCTGGTGTTTCGCTGTTTGGGGTGGCAAGGTTCGTTGCTGTTTGTGTGTGGATCCGTTATCCGGCAAGTGTTGTTTCATTTCGTTTGTGTGTTTAGTCCTTTATCTGTGTGCAAACACGATTCCTCACTCTGTGCAAGTTTCTTCGAAGAGTTTGCGAAGCATCGATGCTTCGTTGGCCATTTCTTCTTCGCTGCGGGCAGTTCTCGTTTCATTGTCTACCTTGAGACTCCGCTCGTGGGCTTCGATCTGGTGTGATGTGGTGCATGGTTTGAACAGATTTGGCCAGCAGTTAGTGGGTGTTGTCGAGACAAAGAGAGGATAGCGCACAGCTCACGCAAACAATACCTCGGTGTAAATGTCGTCGTTGTTCGCGAAATCGTCTTGGACACGCGGTAAGATATGGATATGCACATGCTTCACTGTTTGACCAGCGGCTGCACCGTCCTGCAATGATGCAGCACATATTGTCAGTTTTCGGGAATGGATGCTTCGGGAAAGCAAGCAATGGTTGACTTCAAGCACATGGTACCAACCTGGACCGCAAAAGTGAGTGAGGTCGCCCCAAAATGCTTCTCGAGCTTCTTGCCAACAAGCTGCAAGAAGGAGAGCAGTTCGTTGCTCGTTTCATTCGGCTGTCTACGATATTCATCTTGTGGAGATGCAATGAAGAAAATGATGCCAGCGTACCTGAGCAGTACACCAAATGTCACCCACTTCATCGACATCAAGGAGCTCGAATCGATCGACACGGCGCTTGGGTACGATCAAAACATGACCTAACACGCAGACATAGTTCATGCACTGTGTAAGAAGCCACATCGAAACCTTTGACGCGAGCTATTCGCTCGCCGGTCCTTACCTGCGACGATCGGCTTCAGATTGACCAGCGCAAATGACAGTCGGCTCTCATAGAAGATCTGGGAAAACTGCACACGATACGGTCCAAAGCAGCGTCCAGACGTGTCAAGACACGTATCGAGGCTCAGCAAATCTACGGACGATTGCATCCAAAAAACAATCAGCGAGTCACGGTAACTGCTTTATAGCCGAATAGTTGCTGAAGGCGTCATGCCTTTCGTGAACTTCGATAGTTGTCGCGCAGGTCGATCGGGAGTATTTGCACCATCAAGGATCGCAGGCGTCATTCCGTGGTGATCGGCAACGGCGTCACTTAAAACTCCGTCCTCCGTGAGGAGGATTGTTCGCTTGAGTGACACATTCAGACTCTGCGCAGCGCGAGAGTATACGGATGCATCCACCTGGCAACAGCAGCAACGAGCAAGAGTAAAAAGTGCACCATGATGAGATCTGTGTGTGTGCGCGTCTTTGCGTTTCTCCTGTCGATGTGAACGCGACTGGTGTTGTGGCACTTCTTACTTCTTTGCCGTAGAGAACAAATTCAAAGGCAGACGCAATCTCGCTACTCAATGCGCTGTTTTGAGCCGTCTGCACAGAAGGAGAGTCCCTCAACATTAGATTTGAGGCACAGTATATTGGTGCATGGTTGTTGATACGAGTCGCCTCACCTCATCCGTCCACTTCTCACCGACGTACCCCAAACGAAAGCCATGACTGCACAACGACACGTGCACAACACAGTCACCACCATTAGATAATACGAAACCCAACACACCACCATTTTTTCAAAGAACCGTCATTGCGCGCACCCACATCTTCAATGCTCGAAGAATCTATTGGATTGAGCACCGGCAACATACACAGACAAAGCACACCGATCACACACGCACAAGCATGTAAGCAACATCCACATGAACCATAAAAACGCGCGCAAGACAACAAACCTGCGTGACCTCCGGACTCCAGAACACGTCTCTCGCCGTGGAGCGCGAGAACTGGAAGAGGATCGATCGGATGTTGCGCGTCGCAGCCACCTCCCTCAGTGGTCTCAATGGCCGCTTCACCATCACCGACGCCATTTGTGCTCCTTTGCCTTTGGCAATCACTCACTCACTCCATCACTCCAGCACCAGTTCGTCCGTTACCCCTTCCTGATCCCATCCACTAGCGTCTGGTAGGTATAGGGGTACCCTCCAGCCGTTAAGCGGACACCAGCGGATCCGCTCGTGGTCACCACACTGATTTATTTGGGTTCGCTCACAACTTCACTCTGCTCCACACGCACGCCTCGCTCATTTGGCTCATTTGGTGCATCACTTCGCGCATCATTTCCAAAATCGCTGACTCGAGCGCACGCAGCGATCGGCAAGAATGAGCAAGTACGACGACGAGAAGGAGCTCATCCGCGGTGTGCAGGACAAGCGCGTGGTGCACCCTCCCCAGTCGCACGTGCAGAAGTCGTGCCACGACGTCCTCTTCGCGGCGCTGTTCCTGATTGCGTTCGGCTTCACGATCGCCATCGCCGCGAGCTACGGCCAGGATGTGCTCACGTTGTCGGACAACCAAGACGACATCGAGTCCATCGGCGACCTCATCAAGCAAAAGCACGCCAAGTACAAGTACGCGCTGCACATCAGTGGCGCCATCGCCGGCGGCGCGCTGCTGGCGTCGCTGATCTGGACGCTCGCGATGCTCTTCGTGGGCAAGATGCTCATCTGGTTCTCCGTCATCGCCGTGTGCACGATCTCCGTGGGGACGGGTTTGGCGTCGTCCAACTTCTTGTACCAGAGCGGAGACTCGTTCTACTGGTGGCCAGCCGCTGTCGCGACGCTCTTTGCGGCACTCGTGTTGACGTATGTGTGCTGCATCCGCAGCCGCATCGCGTTCGCGTCAGCCAACTTGCAAATTGCGTGCAAGGCTGTCTTGAGCTACCCGGTCATTTTGCTCACTGCCACGTTCTTCACGGTTCTCCAGATTGTGTGGGCGTTGGTCTGGATTCTCGCGGCGTACGCTGCCGTGAACCACGGAGAGTACATTGGCGAGGGTCAAGCGTACGGCGTGGGGAAGAAGTTCGGCATCCTCGTCGGCATGCTCTTGATCTTCTTCTGGGCCAACTTCGTGCTGCGCAACATCGTCACGGTCGCTACCGCTGGCACCGTGTCCAGCTGGTGGCACCATGCGACCCGCGACCGCGTCCCGTTGACGAGCACCAAGGCTCTGATCCGCGCGCTGACGTTGTCCTTTGGCTCGATCTGTTTCGGTTCGCTCGTGGTCTCCATCATTGAGACGATCCACTTCATCTTGGGGTCCTTGCAAAAGGCGCTCGCGCAACAGGGCAACGCCATCGCTGTGTGCCTCGTGGGCTGCATCAACAGCATCGTGCTGAGCATCGAGCGCTGGGTCGAGTACTTCAACCGCTTCGCGTACGCCTACGTGGGTATCTACGGCTACGGCTTTGTGACGTCGGGCAAGCGTGTGTTCGATCTCTTCGCGTCGAAGGGGTGGACAGCGATCACGAACGACTCGCTCATCGTGAACGTGCTCCTCTTCGGCAAGATCGCCATTGGTTTCCTTGGCGCTGCGGCTGGTTGGGCCACGGTCGCCTACGGGAACCCTCAGTGGACCATCAACGTGAGCAACCCTGAAGTGGCTCTTGGCTTGAGTGGCTTCCTCATTGGGTACTCGATCGCAAACGTCATCATGACCGTCATCGACGGTGCCGTCGCCACGGTGTTCATCCTCTTTGCCGAGGATCCACATTCGTTGGAGTTCAGTCACCCAGAGGCTCACGAACACCTGCACAGCACGTGGCGGGAAATCTACCCGAATGAGTTCGAGCACGTGCACCGCTCGACCGACCACGGCTACGGCACTGTGTAAAGACAGGAAAGCAGTCTCCTGCTGGTCGCTCGTGTCGAGCGTATGAGACTCGACTGTGTGTGTGTGATCTTGCTTCCTATGACAGTAAACCTGAGAAATGAAATCCCCTTGTTGACTCAAGAGCACTCCTCACGCATCGTGCATGTTGTCGAAGCAAACAAAGCTGTGTGGTTTCTTTTTGTCCGATTCTGTGGGAATGTCATTCGATGCAAGCTACAGCATCCTGTTTCACGATGTAGGCTGCGACATCCATTCGACAATGTTGCAGCTTGTGGCAAATGGTGGACGAAGGTAGGATGATGCACCATACGTCCACCATCAGCGGATCCACTCCTCCTCCTTATGGGTTCACTCATACTCTCGCTCATCAATCCGACCTTTTTATTTTCTCCTTTTTCTTTTTCTTCCTTTTTTCCCTATGGGATTCTAATGCGAGTCAACAGCGCTCTCCATTCCAATCATTGACGAAGAAGAACGCGACGCTTCTCCGTCCGAAGCAGAGATCGTCGCGAAGAAGCAACAACAACCGCCATGGCGAAGAAGAGCAAGAAGGAAGATGGCGCCACGGAGCTCAAGAGCGGCGTCGCCGTGGGAGGCGAGTCGTCCCGCAAAGAAGTGATCCATGCGCCGCAGTCGCAAGTGCAGCATTCGTGCCACGACCTGTTCTTCGCAGCACTGTTCCTCATCGCGTTCGGCTTTACGATCGCGCTCGCGCTCATGTACGGCGAAGACGTGCTCGCGAGCTCGGCCAACGCGGAACGCATCGCGAACGCCGAGACGCTCTTTCGGGAGAAACAGGCGAAATACAAGTACGCGCTCAAGATCTGCGCCGCGATCGCTGGCGGTGCATTGGCTGCATCGGTGATCTGGACGCTCATCATGCTCGTCTGCGGGAAGATGCTCATCTGGTGCGTGGGTCTATAACACTGGATCGTTTCCCATATCCTCATGTCTCACAAACGGTCACTCTCTTGATGTAACACTACGCGTGCAGGATCTCGATCATTGGTGTGTGCACGATATCTGTCGGCACGGGGTTGGCGTCATCCAACTTCTTGAAGCAGCAGGGGGACTCTATGTACTGGTGGCCGGCCGCAGTGGGGTCCCTCTTCGCAGTGCTCGTACTACTCTATGTGTGCTGCATCCGGAGCCGCATCGCGTTTGCATCCGCGAACCTCCAAGTGGCTTGCAAGGCGGTGTTGAGCTACCCGGTGATCCTGCTCACCGCCGTGTGCTTCACTGTGCTGCAGATCGCATGGGCGTTGGTCTGGATCGTCGCGACGTATGCGGCGATCAACCACGGGGAATACATTGGCCAAGGTGAAGATTACGGCGCGGGAAAGAAATTTGGCATCCTGCTCGGCATGGTGCTCATTTTCTTCTGGGCGACCTGTGTGCTGCGCAACATCGTCATGGTCGCGACAGCGGGGACCGTCTCGAGCTGGTGGCACCACTCGACTCAGGATCGCGTCCCATTGACGACGGCGAGAGCGCTGCTGCGCGCGATGACGCTGTCGTTTGGGTCGATCTGCTTTGGCTCGCTGATCGTGTCGATTGTGCAAACGATCCGGTTCATCTTGGCGTCGTTGCAGCACTCTCTGCAGCAGCAGGGCAATGCCGTGGCTGCGTGTCTTGTCGGATGCATCGGGTGTCTCGTCGCGTGCATCCAGAAGTGGATCGAGTACTTCAACCGGTTCGCGTACGCCTACGTGGGCATCTACGGCTACAGCTTCGTCTCCTCGGGCAAGCGCGTCTTCCAGCTTTTCGCGTCGAAAGGGTGGACGGCGATCACGAACGATTCGCTGATTGTGAACGTGCTCATGTTTGGGAAGATCGTGGTGGGTTTCCTCGGTGCAGCGGCCGGCTGGGTCACGGTCGCCTACGGAGACCCAAAGTGGACTGTCAACGTGGACCACCCGGAGACTTCCCTGGGTATCAGCGGCTTCCTTATTGGCTACTCGGTCGCGGATGTGATCATGACCGTGATTGACGGCGCCGTCGCGACCGTGTTTATCCTGTTCGCCGAAGACCCGCACTCGCTCGTCAACAGCCACCCCGAGTCCCACGAATCGCTGCATACTTCCTGGAAAACCATTTACCCCGAAGAGTACGAAAATGCGACCAAGCGTCAAGACGAGAGCGTGTAAAAGCTGTGCTCACATCAGGGAGAAAGCGCGAAAACATCGGTGCGCTTTAACCCGACTACTCCCGTGTCAACGCAGAGTTCGTTTCACACGTGTGTCCATTCATTACCTTTTAGTCGGCGTGCAATGCTTTGCAGATCGCGTGATGGTACTTCTCTTGCTTGAGGCGTCGAATCTCTTGATGAATGAATAAATGCGTCGACTTCTGAATGTGTTTCCGACGGCGCAGCGCACGATCGGCGTCGCTTTCCATGTGGTCGTACATTTTGCGCAGCAGTTGACACTGGCGCTTGCACCGCGCTTGATCGCGACCCGCTTTCTCGTGGTTCTTTCGCTGAAGCGCAGCAAGGCGGGATTCAAAAAGCGTTTGCTTCCGACGTCGCTGTGTGTCGAGGACCGACCAGCCGAGTTTGCATGCACACAGTCAGTATCTTTCGTACATCTGCACATATCCCCCCCTATCGCTGACAAAACGTACCAGCTCTTCGACACTCATGCGTGCGAGGACGTCCTTCACGAGCGCTTGGCCCTCGATGTACGTCTGCGCATGCCCAAGCTGAAGCGAAACGAGCGACGGGCACGCGAAACTTCGTATCATCTGTGGAGATCAAGCGCCACAAAACTCAGCACGCGTGCAACTATGCTCGATTCGAAGACGGTCGAGCCCACATATTCGTACCTCTTGGTACTTCACAACGCTCCGAAGGTCCAGGTTTCGCGATACATCCAGCTGGTGGAGCTGTGAGCAGTTGCCGTTGCTCAATGTCTCGGCGATCAACACGAGTCCGCGATGCGGGATCTCGTTTTCTGCCAATGCGCAAGATATCATTTGTCGAGAAGTTGAGTTCGCTTTTCAAGACTATGCATATTGCGGTACTTCCCAGGAAACCAGACACAAACGTACGACTTAGATCGAGGCAGCAGAGCGTTTTCGCTGACTTGGAGAGCAAGAACGGACAGAAGCGAGCGACGCCTTCGCCTCGCGCGGCATTCCCTGGATACACAGCATATCGAAGAGATGCATATCAGCGCGGGAGTTCATGGATTCCCCCGCAGACCCGACTAAGAACATGTCTTTTCTGCGCACGTGAGAGGTCCAGCGTTTGCAGCACTGGGCAAGAGGATCGCGAAAGCGCATGCGCAAGCATGTCAAACTCCAGCGCTCCCATGCCGTTATCTGCGATTCCACAACGGAGAAGTTTAGAAACGGTCACCAGCACAGCACAAGCCATAGCAGGAGTGAAGAGTTTAGCGATCGACCAGCGGGACCTCCGTTACCTGCTAGCGACAGGAAACGCAGGTTTCGGAGCGCTCCGCTCAGCAGACACTGACTGAGGTTGTGGATCGCCCGCGCGATGTGATTGCCTGCTACGTCCAGATAGACAAGTTCGTTCGCTGGCACCCTGTGCATTCCGTCTGTGAGCGTTCGGAATCCGTCTTCGCCCATGTCCATGTCTATGGTGCAAATAGGTTGGTGGCAATGAGGAGATTGCACCGCGAGCGTTTGGTTGAGCGTCATTTGAGGGAGGTATCTAGATACGTACTTGACATATCGAGATATGTGAGTCTCGGCCAGCACTGCTTTGCAAATACGTGGGCGAACTTGAAACACGTTTTCACATTCGCGACGGGGTTCCCGCTCACGTTCACCGCTTGCAACTTTGGACATGCTGTCTCTTGGAAAGACTCGAAGAAGGTGCCCATCGCGTTCACGTCCGCAGCGATTGCTGACAAAGCAAAGCACATATGCATGACGTTTGTCATTAGATCTCTCTCTCCATCGCTGACGAGCGGACAAAATAGTAAAACACGACAAAACGCACCACTGCACTCCAACTCGAGAAGGTTCCGAAGCGAGCCTTTCGCGATTTGCTTGCCGAGCAACTCGAGTGCTCCAAGTGAAAAGTAGTTGCCTGAAATCCGAAGGCGCTGCAACATTGGGGTATTCTCGAGACACGCGACGAAGCGCTGGGTGTCTTCGTCGCTCATGCCGACGCCTTCATTCGTGTTGTTGTTGGTTGGGTGGGAGAAAGTGAGAGTCTTAATCCAAAGGATCAACGCGAGTGTCCTCTGCGAGAAAGGGAATGGTGGTTTACCGGTGATGTCGAGCGATTCGAGGCGCTGGAGGCGATCGTTGGCGAAGCTTTTGCTCCAATCTCGCATAAACCGACTCGAGAACTTGTTTTTCGAGAGATCCAGGCATCGTAGCGAGGGAAACCGTGCGTCGTAGAGCAGTTTGGCTACGTGCTGAAAGTGGCAATCCTCCAATCCCAAATCTGGATATCAAAAGCAACAAGCGGAGGGAGTGCGCAACAAAGCACGAGCACCTTCAGTCCACTGCCACACACACACGCACTCACCTGATAACTCGAGGGTTTGCAGCTTGCGACTCACGCGATCGGTGAACAACACTTGAATGAACTGCACAAAGAGCAGCTTCTCGGACGAGAAACCGCGGACCCGATGCAGTGAGAGGGCGGAGAGCGCGGGAAAACACTCGGTTTCCCCCGTGTCCATGAGCTTGACCACATTCACTGCATCCTCTGCGTCCATATCCGCTACAAAGCGAGGCAAGGTCAAGTCAGCTTTCGTTCCACAAAATATGCATCGAAAGAGCCGTGGCGCTCCTTGGTTTCATTCGCTCCGTACCCAGTCGAAGCACAGAAGTGGCTGCGAATCGCGCTTCGACTCGCTCTTCAGTCATGCAGTGAAGAAATTGCGCTGCCTTGCGCGATCCAGAGATCTCTAACTCTAGTGAGCTCGCTGCGCTATAAAGTGCTTTGCAGCAGGAACTCACACGAACCCGCTCCGTGATGCTCAGCCACGAGAGGATCTTCTCAGGGAAGCAGCTTCGCGTCTTGCTATTGAACAGCTTTTTCGCCAGGAAGCGTTGCGGACGTGGGTGGGGACAGTACAGCTCGTAGAAAATAGTGACTTCGGCTGCAAACGCTTTGTTCACGTATGCACACACTGCTGCTGGTTGCTTCACGTCGAGAAAGAGCAGGATCTTGGCCATCAGGTACGAGTTCAATGCGTTGACAACGGTGAACAGTCTATTTGGCGGTGAGGGAGCTTTTGCGCTGCCACCACCGTCACCTTGTAGTGCGAGCGCATGCTTCTGCTTTCGCTTTGCGGTGTACACGCGATCTTTTCTTTTCTCGTCGACCTGGTTCAAAAGTTGTTTGACCCATTTGCTTTTGCTGGTTTTGGTGGAGCGTTTGGATGTTCTCTTTTGGTTCTTGTCCTTCGAGGTGTCTGTGGGTTGGTTCTCTTCCTCATTGTCTTCCTCGTTGTCTTCCTCGTCTTCCTCATCCTCATCGTCGACTTCATCAACAGCGTGGTCTCCCTTGTTAACAGTCGAGGGTTCGTCCGCCGCTTTTGCTGGTCCCGAGCGAAGCGCCATCATGGGATGAAGTCTGCGGGATTGGGTCGCTGCTCCTGCATTTGGCTTTTTGGCACTGGGTTTGTTCGGGGACGCAGAAGAGTGCTTCGAGTTTGCTTTCTTCCGCCGAACGATTCGTCGCAGTGTGGCGAGCAAGCCACCACCATGGCGGTGGGTCTTCCGAATCGTGATCATCTCTTCGGAAGGCGTCTTCGGAAGGCGTCCTTTTGCCTTCGCTTTTCTTTCGCTCGTGTGGATATTTTTTGACTCGCACTGAAAATGAAGCGACGAAACCTGAAGAGTCGAATGAAAGATCAGGAAAAAGCAAGCAAATGGAACACGTGACCTTTTGAGCATACTAAAGGTTCAATTTCTGTTTTTATCGTACTATTTTGGATGATTTTTCGCCACGCACATATGCAAAAGTAGAGAGCGATCATTCGAATGCAACATATCCAGAACTACAGCTTTTGACTACAACACTAGAGCGCACGAGGGGTTCACTTCTCTCTCTCCCCTCTGTCCTAAGGCAGCACAACTTCATTTGTTCTCACGTACACAAACGCATTTCCACACTCACTTTCCCTCCACGAGCGGCATCGTCACCACAGGATCAAACGCCACTCCCTCGGGTCACACTCCAAAGGCATTTAGGCGCGCATCTTTTCGCGTTCGCGGACGGCGATCACTTCATCGATAGACGACGGCTCGGGGAAGTCCGACGGCTCCGAGAACCTGGTTTCTATCTCGCAGAGAATCTCCCCCTGGATATGTGCGTATTTGTCTTCTTCCTTCCACACCTTGGCTTCTTCCTTGCTGTACGGGGTGTCGGCCGTGCGCGCACCGTGGGTCTGCGTGAACAGCAGGTCTTCCGAAGGAGTATACTCTGGGAACGTTGACGCTTCCGAGAAGGACTCGGCCGCCATCTCGTCGAGGTTCGCGTTCAACTTGAAACGCTCCGCTGCCGCCGAGTCGAACGATGACGACGGATGCGATACTGCTTCGGTCGCCTGCTCTTCAAGGTCGTGCTTGAGCTGGCCGTAGAGTTTGCGGAGCTCTTCGGTTGACGGTATCGCTGCCGTGATGTCGTCATGCAAGCCACTGCCCGCGTGCATGATGTTCTCAGGGAAATGGGATGGCTCCGAGAAATCCCTGCTCTCTGCGACTTCCTGGTCGGGTTCGAGCATCTCCTTCGTCAGACCCATCATCGACACGGTGCCAACAACGTGGCCGTCGTGCTCCACCACTGGGAGCGCATTAAGGTTCTGAACGACATTTCCATGCATACAGAAAACGCACAAGTGTTAGACGCGAGGCAAGTCGAAATGAAATGAACAACATGCTGGACCACACCTTCTTGGTCATGACTTCAAGGCACCCTTCCACCGTGTCTTCAGGGTACGCGACAACCAGTCTCGCCCCCATCGTCGCGACTTCACTGACTTTGGCTGTGCGAACGGCCGAGTGGCTTTTGTTCAGGACTTTATCGAAATAGTCGTGCTCCGTGAACAAACCGACAACCTGGACGAAACAAGAGGTTTACGACCAAAGTCCACAAGTATCTCTTCACAGATATACATCGAAATGCCATACCTTTTCGTTCTCGACGATGGGGAGAGCGTTCACGTGGTGCTCCGCCATCAACTGAGCAGCTCGCTCGACGGTCATGAGGTGGTCGATTGATATGGAGTGAGCGTTCATGTTCTCGGAAGTCGAAGCAACTACGTCCGCCATCGTGGTCTGACTGCCTTTAAGCACGGTTGTCTTGGAAATCCATCGCACCGATGCGAGGTTCTTGTTCGTTTGGGCTCCGATTCGGAGGATCGCACGCTGGAGCATCTTGATGAGAGATTCGTCGACTTTTCGGTTCGTTTGCTGTTCTTGCTGTTCTTGTTGTTGAGTGCTGCAAATTGAGTTATGCTCAAGAGTGGTGAGACTCGACACAAGATCTCCGCGAAGCCAAGTAAGTGGTAGATCCGTTGAACATGGAAAAGAACAAGATCTCGTTGAAGTGTTCTTGACGATTTGTAGGTGCCGTTTCCTCGCGACGCTTTATGCTGGGATGCTTTCCATTGGCTGTGTGTTAAAATCCTTGTCCGCGCATCGCATATTTTTAACGTTTTAAAGGGTGTTGCTTTCGTGGGTGGATATGGGAGGGACGCGTCTCGCACCTTTCGCAGCATTTAGTGGCGGAGATGGAATATTGAGCGAACGTATCTCATGCGCTCTGCTCCCATTGCTGCTGGAACCATCATTTGGTTCCTCTTCATATGACGCCACAGGATATGTTATGTCACTGCAGCGTTTACCTTTTGTTCCTTCGAATCACTTGTCGTCAACAACGCATCTCTCTCTTTCTCTTGCTTTTCATGAAGAATGTATCGCTGTATCATGAGGTCACCGGAGCGAGAGTCCTACTTTCATTCTGCGTTTGCACTCCCTGTTGCTCAGTGGGCTTAAATTAGATACCTCGTGGCTTCGGATTAATTTTGTGTTGTGTTGTGTGACTGGATGGATGGATGGATGTTGAGAGCAGCCGCGAACCGTTCGGTGGTGTTTTTCTTCTGATGCAACGCGCGACGATTCGTGTCGCTGTGCGCGAAGCGTTGCAGGAAAGCGCCGTCTCGCTATTTGCTGCTGCTGATCAAGTGACCCGAACGGTGGTGGTGGTGGTCGCCGCGAAGGGGAGGAGCGTCCACGCACGCTGGCACACCCTACGAGGCTCCGATGCCTCAGGCAATCAATGAGCTCGACGTAGACTATGAAGCGCAGGTACACCTCGCGACACGTCTGCTACATGTGCTACGCGACACGCGAATGCTGAAGCCTTTACGTCGTTATTGTTGTCGCTGCTGTTTGTTGTAGATCCAGGAGATCAAGCGCTTGATCTCGTCGACGAGTGACCCCGATCGACGAGCCTCGTTAGAAGAGCAGCTTGGAGAGCTCGAGCTTGCAAGCGTCCAGGTGGACCAGCAGCATGGCGAAGCGCGTTCCGCACAAAACTCCAAGGAACAGCGACGGAAAACCTTCCGACCGATGAGCTCCAAGCCGCGTCTGAAGCTCACGTCGCTCACGGAAGTAAGTCTGGACTCCCGTTTCTTCTCGCTCGACTTCTTTCTGTCATGTTCATCTTTGGATATTTTGCATTTCCGTGTCGTCTTCATGCTGCTGACAGGACCAAGAAGTGAACTTGACCTCGACGTCGTTCCACAATTTAGACGCCTATCGACAGGAAAACGGACCGTCGCTGATCGCCGAAGTCTTCGGCAGTTCCTTTGACGAGCAGTTTGCTCCCTCAAGCATTCTCACGAACGACCACTGCACTTTCTGGATGTCCAGCGGCATGTACCCGCAGTTTCTCAAGCTGATTCTTCGCGAGATGATGCCGATTGGCATGGTCGAAGTGACGTGTCGCAATGTGAAGAAGATGCAGATCCGCTCGTCGAGAAGCAAAAGCATTGGGCACATGGGGAGCGACGACGCGATGGCGGCAGAGATCGAGGTACCGGCGAGCGAAGCCGACAAACTGAGCACGCATCGGGTCGCGCTCGATCCTCATAGCATAGGTGCGCGCGACGCAGAGGTGATAGAAATAGGGATAGAGAGCGGCTACAGTGAGTTTGCATGTGTGTATTTCGTTAGACTTCGACTTACCGATCCGCCTTCAGCAGAGGACGAATCGGACACATAAGAGTAAACAAACCAATGTAGATAGTTTCGATCAAGTGGGTTATCTCTCTCTCTCTCTCGCTCTCTCGTTTCTGTCAGTGTTTATCGTATGCGGCTACCTACCCGTGTATGCATGTATATCCATGTGCTTTTATATCCAGCAGAACACTCCACTCAGCTTCTCTCTACTTCCACGCTTCATTCAAAGCTTTACGTCTCGCGAGACCACGAGACAGCACGGTCGCGGCAACGAAGCCAATGCACAAGAGGATGAGCATTTCATAGTTGAAGTCGGAAGGAAGCAAGTCAAAGGACTTGGCGGGCGCCAGACGGACGTAGAAGTGATCGAGCCCGTGTGCAAAAACTAGCGTCGTCGACTCCAGCTCGGCCGGGGCGGTGGAGATAGACTTGATGTTTGCAACCGTTTGGTTGTACGTGATCATCGAGTGCGGTCGGTTGTACACCGAGATGAGAGGCGAGTATTGGATGAGACCCTCACTACACACACACACACACACATTGAACGGATCAGCTACTGCCTATCCCAACACAACCACGGAGACACAAACATTCACACCTTTGCTCTTCGACCGATGGCGCCTTGTCAGTTTGGCGAGGATCGATGTAGTTGCGCGCGAGCTTGAAGATCTGACCAGTCCCCATACCGACGAGCACAAACTGGGGAGTGATACCATGCGACGTGACGGTGACGCCAAGCGACTCAATCGTCGTTGGGAAGATGAAGCTTTTCTGAAGCACGAAAGGCGCTCTCGGGTCGAACGACGAGCGCGAGTCGCTCCATGTTGGACGCTTCCATGGGTTCAGGTTGTTCGCACCAACAGCGCCATCATAAAGCGAGAGAGACACCACTTCCGTACGCTTGTCCTTCGCGTTCCAGAAAGAGTACACCAACCAGTTCTCGCTCTGCAACAAATAAAACAATCAATAAACTGAACCATCAAATAGGTGGTTGAACAAGGCAAAGCATACCTGAACCATGCGGACTGGACCAGACGCGTGTTGGTGGCGGACGCGATGGATCGCGCGACCAGCAACAGAATCAAAGAGGTTGACTTGGAGAACCGACACGCCAGACGATTCACCTTCGACTTGCTCCACTCCAATCGTAGCAACAGCAAACATGTTTGGGTTCAAGTACTTCAGCAGCAACGAGTCGTCGCCGGTAATCGTCACGGACGAGTCGATCACGGTGTGCTCCTTCTGGCTTGAAAATGCCGCAAGAGCATGGTTGCGAGGAAGCACCACAGACCACACTTCCTGCGCACGATACGAAGGGCTCTTCGCGTCAGCAGCGTCGTTTTCGATTGCATACCCGCGGAGAATGTTGGCACTCGCATCATAGCGGTAAAAGTAGAAGTTCTCCAATTCAGGGTGAGCAAAACCCGCAGTCTCCGCTGGGTATAAAGACACAGAGAGAGTCTTCTCAGACACCAAAGCCACCGCTCGGCGCAAACTCGCATCTTCATCCATATGGTGCTCTCGCTTTGGGAGCATCACAACCCAAGATTTGCCACCATCCGCTCCAGCGTTGATGGATTCAATTTGGTGTCCATCATCCCCATCGATCCACACCAAGTGCGAGGAGCTCGACACCAAGAGCAACTCAGGTCCAGAGCCTAATGCAGGGTGGTCACGGGTCACGAAAAGCTTGTACTCTGGTCCAACATACACCGACCATGCAACGGTGCTGAGCTCCGCTCGAATCGCAAACAGCTTGCCACTCTCCGTCAAAGCAATAATGTACTTGGAGAAGCCAAAGAAGTGAGCATTTGGCGTCTCCTTGCGAGATCGGTCTTCCGAAGCGCCTTTCCCGTCAAAGAAGGACAGCGCGCTGTCGAAAAAGTGCTTCGCGCGAGTGATCTCCAACGAGATCTCCTCCGAGAAAGATGGAATCTTCTTCAATGGCTGCTTCTCGATATCGGTTTCAGCTGGCGTAACCCAGTGCACGGTCTTGACATTCGCAAGCGCTTCCTCTCGCACCCAAAGCACATTGGACGCGCTCGCACTCTCGGAGTCGCTCGCTTCTTCATTGGTGCTGAAGACCAGTCCATCATCGCTCATCACCAACAATGCGCGGCAGCGTGGAGACCCCGTGTCCTTTTGACGAGTTGGGCACCCCACAAAGGCGTTTCCAACGGCGCCACCGAACGAAGCAACGTCGAGCTCAGACTCCCATTGCACACGGCTTTGGTCAGCAACAAGTGAGTACGAGGATACCTGCGCTCCAGTACGTGTCGGGGCGATGTGGAACAAAGTGCTGTCATCAGTGAGGGATTCGACGAGCACACCTTCACCCGACACCTCCGCAGCAACGTCAAGCGCAAGCGATGCCGAGATCTTGAAGTAAACATTCGTTCCCGAAGCGAGCTTGACGACAAGACCGCTTTTGATCTTGTCGTTCACAGCGTCGAATGTCTTTGCCGAGGCGATCTTCACATCGGAAATGCTGGTAGACTTGCTAGCTCCATCGTTTTCAAGCGACTCGACAAGCACCGCGGTCTTCGAGACCGTCACCGCAACGACAGCGCCGGACACGTCGCTCTTGCGAAGCACCGAGCCAGCTTGCAACGTCTTCTTCGCCACCTTTGCGATTTTACCAGACGCCACATCGACCTTGAGCAATTCAGCATCCGCAAGAATGAACAGTGCCGATCCATCGGACGACACTTGGGACGAGATTGCGTCACTAGTCAATGGGGACGCGAAATCCGTGCGCCACGCCACTCCGCCGTCTTTCAAGTGCACAAGCGCAGCACCCGTGGAGGAGAAAACCACACTGCGGTCGTCCCCGATGGTATGGATGCCACCAAACGTGGTCTGCTTGTCTCCCGCGTACGCGACGTTGTCCCACACGAGCGTACCATCGGCGGCGTCCCACAACCGCAAGTTCTTGGCAGCTCTGTACAAGGCAAAGGGAAGCATGACGTCATCAGTCTAAACTGGATGCATCGAAGGGCTGCTTGGGATACCATAAAGACAACAAACCACTCACCCAGACACCGTAAACAAACCGTGGTTCGTCAACTGGATGGTGTCAATGCTATCTCCTGCCGTCACCAAGCAGACAGAAATATATGCGTTAGTCCACAATGTTCTGCGAGAAGCTGCAAAGCAACAACAACAACAACATACCTTCGTGCAGCACTTGGCGCCACTTGATGCCGCCGTTCTTCGAGTCGATCCTCGCGATCGCGCGCGAACGCTCATCGGTCGCAACGTACACGGCGCGCGAAGTGCCGCGCACGACGCTCGCATGGTTGCGCTTGTCGCCGCCGCCGTACGCGACCGCACTCACTTTGCCGAGGTGCTCGACTTTCCAGTCCAGCAGTCCGGCCTGGTCTTCGTAGATCGCGTGCGTGCCAGGCGCCGAGCAGAGCGCGAGCACCGCCACCGCCGCTGCTGCGAGGGTCTTCCGCATCATGTTGCTACGCGTCATGGATGCGCTTGATCTTCGGTAATGAGCGTTCCCTCCCCCCTTTTCGACGACAAGACCGCACACACACACGGTGGTCCCTTCAGACGACCTCTTCGTTGGCGCCACATTCGGGCGACATGTGGGAGACTTTTTTTTGACACGTTAGATTTTTGGTCCTTCAAACGACCTGCTGTTCTTGTAGAGAATCTTGTAGAGAATCAATTGCACTCAAGAAAGAGACATAAAAGGGACGGCGACCCCAAAACCAAATGCTGTCATTGCCCAAATTAACTCCTTGCATATTTGTCGACAAGGTACCTCTATTTGGATCCGTAATGGCAACCGCACCTTCTTTGCAGCATACCTGGTGACATGGGATTCGTTCGATGAAAAACATACTGTTGGTTGTCCGAATAGAGGATCGCACGGCTCAACGCTTCAACGCGCAGAACTCGCAGTCGTCACTCTCCTCTCTGGGATCCGAGAGCATCCAGGACGATGGTGTCATCTGCGGTCGCCACGCGTGGGGGTTCTAACGGCGAACGAGAGACTCAAAAGCGGGTGTAGAAACGAGAGAGAGAGAGAGTAGATGAGAGCGTATTCTCGCTCCTGTCACATTCCACCCAATTGACTCGCTGTTTCATCGACAGGATAACTGCCCATACATTCCCTGAATCGTGCGAGTCTCAGTTCTGATTCTTGACGTGGTACCAATTATAGGTATTAACGGTACACAGCGCCGTTACCACTGTAACGCACAGTGTGTGTTCAGCTGGGAACAAAGGTTCTTGCCACCAGCAGTCTGCATTCCGCCCATCCGCGTCCAGTGCGTCCAACTCCACCTTCAGATTCAGCAGCAGCGACAGCAGCAGGGAAGATGGCGGCGGTGCGCAATGCTCCACAGCCGAATCGCGACCGCATGGCGATGACGATTGTGACCGACCTCTCACCTGTGTTGCCGTCTTCTTCTCCTGCTGCGATGGATGACGGTGGAGAGCATGATGGCGACGAGCACCACGGAGAAGACATCCTGGGAGAGCTGCCGCGGTTGCCAAGAAGCCGCGCGGTCACGCGTGCGGAAAGCGAAGACTTTGCGCATGCCGAGGTGTCGGAGCCCACGGACCGACGCACGCCACGCGCGGCAGGTGCTCTCACACCGCGTGGCGCGTTCTCTCCTCGGGTGAAGAAAGCTGTCGTTGTTGAAGATGCAGTAGCACTGGAACCAGCAGCAGCAACAGCGGAGGAAGAAGGAGCGCTAGAGACGCCTGGCGGTGAAGGTACAGTCGGACCGAATGATTTCGAGCTGCTCTGTGTGATTGGACAAGGCGCTTTCGGGAAGGTATGTAGTTGTCGATCGAGCACATTAGCAGAGGTGAATCCTGTTCTTGCTGGTGTGTCTATGTAGATATGGCTTACACGCATGGGATGTGGGTGTTGCATGCTGCCGCCAGGTCATCCAAGTGCGCCATACG
Organism: Globisporangium heterothallicum; assembly: GCA_023334155.1. Classification (NCBI taxonomy): domain Eukaryota; phylum Oomycota; class Peronosporomycetes; order Pythiales; family Pythiaceae; genus Globisporangium; species Globisporangium heterothallicum. Next base: position 18,676 of record JAASGH010000163.1, read on the forward strand.
CCAACGCAGGAGGTCTTGGCAATGAAGGTGGTGTCGAACAAGTACATTGTGAAGCACAACTCGGTCGCGTATCTGCAAGCCGAGCGCGATATTATGACCAAGATCAACCACCCGTTTTTGATCAACTTGCGGTACGCATTCCAGACGCCGTCCAACGTGTACTTGGTGATGCCGTTTGTCGCTGGTGGCGAGCTTTTCCACCACCTAAACAAGGAAGGACTGCTCTTAGAGGTATGCATGCACTGCTGCTATGCACGCTGCCGTCGTCTCAACTCGCAGCACTGATTTTGCATGATCCCGCGTTGTGTATTGCTTGCAGAGCGCTGCTAAGTTTTACGCAGCGGAGATGGTGCTGGCGCTGGAGCATCTGCATGGATTGGGGATCATTCACAGGTACACTCGCTATCGCTGCTTGACTGATTGCCTCGTCATTTATTGCTCACCCTCTCTTCTGCTCACGTGGATGCGCCGCAGAGATTTGAAGCCTGAAAACATCCTCGTCGACGGAGACGGTCACATCCGACTGACCGATTTCGGGCTCGCAAAGGAGATGGTTGATGTAAGAGACCTTGCCGCTAGGACACTTGCACCATGTGATTGAGGGGAGGAAGCTGATGGACGAAAATGTCGATCGGTTTGCAAAACAACGAAACAGGAGGACGACTCGGCCAAGACAATGTGTGGCACGCATGGTGCGTCCACACCTCTCGCATCTATCCCTGATGCATGTATCCTGACGCTCACTGGATGTTTGTCGTTGTTGTTTACGCAGAGTACATGCCTCCGGAGATGATCCGCGGCAAGGCGTATAACCAGGCAGTGGATTGGTGGGCTCTTGGCGCGCTCATCTACGAGATGGTCACGGGATACCCGCCATTCCAGCACAAGAATCGAAAGAAGCTCCATCACAAGATTCTGAACGAAAAGGTACCGCTGCTGCAGCTTTTACTAGTTTCTGGAAATGAATGGCTAAGCTATCATGCATCTGTGCAGTTGAACTTGCCAAAGTGGCTCAGCTCAGATACGCATTCGATCCTGAAGCAGTTGCTAGAGAGAAACGTCGACAAGCGCTTGGGGTCGGGGAAATCCACGATGTTCCAAGTGAAAGGCGTGCAGGCGATCAAGAAGCACGCGTTCTTCCGCGACATTGACTGGTACCTTCTCGCGCAGAAGAAGGTCGTGCCGCCAATTGTACCGCGTGTGGAAAGCAACACGGACACGTCGTATTTCTCGGAAGAGTTCACCAAGCTGGCCGTGGGTCGTCCAAGTCGCGGGGAACGTGCCGCTGAGGAAGACGCGAAGCTGTTTGCGCGCTTCTCCTTTATCGCCGAGGACGTAAGGAGCTACGCCAGCGTCGTTGCTGGCGATGCTGTTGCTCCTGCAGCGCTTGGAGCAAGCGACAATTTGTCCCAGTTGCAGACTCAAGTCGAGAAGGTCCAGATAGAGGCTGGCTCCGTATGATTGTGATCCATCATGTCGTTGTTGTTTTTCATTATTGCATTTTTTATGTTCCAACCATTTCATCGCCAACGTGACAGCAATCTTTCCCAGCAATGCTGCATTCATACAAATACATTCAAAGAGGACGTGCGAACTGGTCATGCAGACTCCTTTTCGTGGATGTGCTCGCACTGGCGCCAAGTCGGTCGAAGAGATTCGTGCATCTGTGCTTGAAGAAGCGATGGAAAAAAAAGTGCAAGGCAACTCGCACTTTTGGTGCTCGACTTGGGAATCGGCTGCAGACAGTGTTCGACTGACACTATTCTCCCGTTCACCAGACCGTCTTCTATTCATGCGCACTCGGTAGCCTCGATGGGTTCTTCCATTTACGGCAGTATACGTACAAACTGCCAACTTGACAAAAGTGAGTGTCCCGTTTCCTGTTCGCACTGTTTCGTTGGGTTGACTCGGGCACCTTCGTGCGACCTACCTGTCGTGTCGTCAGCTGCTGCTGCTCCCTACAACAAAACCTCCCTCCCTCTCGATCTGTCTGTTTGCGTCTGTTTGTGTGTTCTTTCCTCTCTCTCTCTCTCGCTTCACTTTACTATTAAGGGGAAAGCAGGACGGACCAACTGCGGACGGTACATATTTTCTTTCGGAACGCGCGGAAACACAACAAGCCCGACGTCGCTCAACCTTGGCGCGTGAAAGTGGCGCTGTCGATACGTAAATAAGTGCGGCGAATAAAAAAGAAGAACAAGAAGGAAGACAACGACGACAACAACACCAACGAGAGAGAGAGACAGCGTATTTCCTATCCTATCCTTCTTCTTCTAGGAGTCGAGAGCGTAAGTGAGTGGGTGGGTGAATGCACGCGGCGATTCCTTCTCTCACGCGGTCGCGGTCGCAGCAACAGCAACAACAGCAGCAGCAGCAGCAGGTAGCTCAACAGAAGCGCGGGTTCGTGACGGCATCGTATCCTTCTCCTCCTTTTCCTCCTCAAGACACGATGGCGCGTGGGAGCAACGGCGCGAGCGACAACAGGCAGAAGCATGGCGGCGTGGTGACGCCCTCTGCAGCGGTTCAGTCGACGTCGATGTCGAATGTGAGTTTCAGTGCGTTCCTCATGGACGAAATTCCCGACTTGACCGTGCGACCGCAGAGAAACGGCGCTCAGATGTCCACGACGACGCTGCTCCACAATGGCGCTCCTGCGGCGATCCCGACCGCGACCCCGTTGCCCACGTTAGCAGCGCAGAAATCGATGTCACCGCCGCCGCCGGCCGTGGTGATCAGTACCGGGAAGCGAGAAGACGACATTCCCGTGTTGGAAGCGACGAAAGACGGCGCGTTCCATTCGGATTTTGACGACGACGACGATGACGATGACGACGAGGAGGATATTATCGTGGGGGACGACGACAGTGACGACGACGACGATGACGAAGACGTGGATACATTCAATGCAGACGATTATGTTCCCGTGCTCCAGACTGCGGAAGATGCGCAAGCGTTTGATAAAGCCGTTCGACAGAAAACCGTGGGAGCGAAGAAGTTTTCATGGCGTGAATCATCCCGACAGGTAGCAAAGCGAAAGAAATCGAGGGCCAAGAAAGCCAATGTGCCAGACCCGGAAACGTTGCTGCGCATGTCGACGCGACCGACCGAGCTCATTTCGAACTCCAGCAGCGGCTCGCTGATCTCGAGGAAAGCGTCTTCGATCAGTGTGGACAAGCAACTTGTTCGCAGTGGCTGGCTGTATAAGCAGGCAGATATCATGTATGTAGTACCTGCTGCACTCTGCCGGGTTCGGAGTGGTGGCGTAGCTGATTGTTTTTATGCTGATTTGCTTGTGCAACAGGAAAACATGGAAGCGCCGGTTTTTCGTGCTCGTGAAGCGTACGAACACAAACACAGGGGAGTTTTCAGCAACGCTGCAATACTACAAAGGAACCAACTTTGCGAAGCTGCGAGGAGAGGTGCACCTGCAGGATGGTCCTCTGATTGTTCGCTTCTTAGAGCCCCATGAGTCCAAGCGACCGTACTGCTTCAAAGTGGCGAGAGGTGACATGTCGTTTATTTGCCAGGGGACGGGGGATGAAGACGTCACCGCGTGGGTGTGTCATTTGCAGAGTTTATCTGGAAGTACGGGCGAGTTCGCTACCTCAGCGATCGGAACAGCAGCTGCAGGAGGTCTTCAACCTGGAGGGATCGCTGCAGGCGCGATGGATGATCGCAGTATTCGGATTGTCGCCGAGCTGCGTCGCCTGCTGCACACGTCCAAGTCTTCTGAATCTGTCAAATGCAGGAGTTTTATCAAGGGCTTTGAATGCCGAAGTCTGAGCTCGCTGCGCCAGCTCCGCGATTTCCATGCCTCTCTCACGACTTCGATCATGAAAGACCATGCAAATCGGATCTTAAAGCTCCTTGATGAAACGAGTCGGGGGGAATCGTCGTCCAGTGGCAAGCAGCTTCCACCGGTCACGCTGAGTGACATTCGGTCAGCAGTCTCGCGTCACGTTGAAGAGGTGATATTCTCGCCGCTGCAGGACGCTATCTACGTGTTCATGCGTCGAGCCTTCCAAGAAGATGAATCGTCGATCAACCGGAAAGTTCGCTGGCTCCAGGGAAAAGACCAAACGTTCTACAACATCCCTCTCCACCAGACATCGTGGAAGGAGTGGCGCAAAGCGTCCAAAGTGCTCGCACAGATCGGACAACTCGCGCTCCCATCTGCGAAATACGATGTGCTGATGAATACTATCAGCACGATCCAGTCTACATTTGACGAAGAGCACAACATGTTGGCTGATGTGGAGCCTCTCGAGACTGATGACATCATCCCAATATTCACCTTCGTTCTCGCGAACAGTGGACTGGAGAACCTGCTTTCGGTGAAAACGCTGCTCACCGAGTTGAACGGGTCGTGGGCTGTCGGAGGATCGCTCGACGATGGAGCCGCCCTGAGCATTTTGAACCATGCAGTCGATTTTATCAGCAATGTAAGCATCCCGGCAGTGTTGGAAGACATCTTCAAAGACCAGATCACGCTTTCGATCGATGGCGATTGGCGCCGTGTTCTCGAGTTCGAGGTCGAGCCAACTTATCGGTATGGTGCGATTGTGCAGAATATTTCGCCACATGGTTATTCCGCAGTGGGCTCAACAATTACGCGCGGATCGGTACTCGTGACAATTAACGGACAAAACGTTGTGTTGTGGCCATTCCAAGACATCATGGCTCTACTGAAAGAGTCGACGCCTCCCCACAGATTAGCCTTTATCCCTGGGACCAGCTACTTCAAGATCCTTACATCGAACAAGTCTCTATGGAATGTCGCACTAATCCACGCCTGTCAACGTGGCGATGTGATGAGTGTTCAGATGCTTCTTGCAAACGGTGCGGATGTCAACTACGTCGCTCATGAATGTGGAGGCAACACTCCGTTGCATGTAGCGGTGAGCTCCCTCCATTTCAATGTTGTGTCCTATATTTTGCAGCACGGTGCGAAGGTGAAAGCCATCGGAGAATATGGGAGAACTGCGCTGCATATGGTCGGCTCTCCATGCACTCTGCCATCAGCCTCCTTGACTTTTTCTACTTCGTCTGCTGTTATCGGCGGCACTCTGCGGAATGGCGCCAACGGTTCGCTCCGTCCAGCTGACAAAATCGTGCTGATCATCAAGAAACTGCTGGCGCATGGCGCCGAACTGGAAACTGTCGACATTTACGGAAACACTCCGTTAATGCTGCTTTCAGAGAAAGGATGCTTGCATGGCATCGACGTTTTGATCGAAGCGGATGGTCACCTGGATCTGAATGCAAGGAATTGGAAGAGTGGGATGAACGCGCTGGCGCTAGCGTCGAGGGAAGGAAGGTTCGAGGTTGTCGAAGCACTTTTAGACTACGGAGTTCAAGTCGACGTTTATACCTTGCGTGGTGAGTCGGCGCTTCACTTTGGTGCTGGTATTGCCCATAGAGATATTTGTAAAATACTGGTGGAGAAAGGATGCGAGATTGAGACAAGAACAAAAGAAGGTTTGACACCTTTGATGGTGGCGGTGTCAAAAGGGCACGGACTGACTCCGAGCGGGAAAACTGCGGTGTCGAGGTACAAAACCCACATCTCGGATCTTCGAAGCAGCAGCACGCACGTCGACGAGTCATCGGTGATTGACACGATTGACTTTTTCTTAGAGAATGGTGCGGACAAGGAATCTGTGTGCGAGTTGTATCGCCTTCCCCTGCATTACGCCGCGCTGTATGGCGGTTCAGATATCTACGACCACATGATGGAGAAAATGGGCGACAACGCTGCGGGAGAAATCCGAGACATTTTCGGAGAAACAGCTAGTTCTATGGCAGAGCTGAATCGACCTTCGGAAGTGTCGAGTAGCGTAACAGAGCAGGACGAGGATGAAAACGGGGATGGGGACGATGATGACACAGACGACGACGAAGACGACGATGAGAATGAAGACATTCCTATGTCCCTAAACGGGTGCAAGAGCACAATTGGCGAGTGTGCGGTGTCAGGCGAGATTGTCACAGAAGATCGTGATGGGGTGACCGATATTGTCGCGGGCACGTTCAACGCGATTGTCAATTTGCTTTTGCAGTCCGACAGCTATCGTTTGGATGAGGTGGATGGTTTAATCTGGTATTGCGAGTACGGGGGGTATTATCGGGAAATGGTCGATATCCTTCGGGTACGTTTGGTTGTCTGGAAATGTGCTGATGCTGCGTGCGTTGTCTAATTCGCCGTTCTGTTTGTAGGAGCTACTGAGTCGTCACGTGGGCACATTGAAGGGATTCTACGTTCGCCGCATGGTGCTTCATGCTCTTGACAAATTAGTCGGAAACATGAAGCACAAAGTGGAATGCGACATGGACGTTTGCAACTATATCAGCGATTTCTGCGGGGAGCTTTTCCCCTTCTCTATCGACGACGATCCGCAATGTGCGCAATGGCTCAGCGTGTCTCTGTTGCCGTTGTTTGTGGACGCATGCCGAACGCAGCGCATGCAAGAATTCCAGATCCTTTCGTTTTGCGAAGAAGACTACACGTCGCTGAAACAATTTCTTTGCTCTGCAAAGCAGAATGACCCGAGCTTGACATTCTTGGACGACGATCTCTTTGCGACGGCCACTGGAATCGAGATCATCACACAAAGTATGCGACGGCGCTTGTCTGTTGCTGGCGTGTGGACTGGAGACTCGAAGAAGTCCTTTGTCGTCAAAGCAGAGGAGAGCGACCCGGTCGTTCGTGAACCATCGGGGAGCACAATCACGCCATGGCAGCCCCGTGGCTTGACTCGGTCTCTTCAGCCTGATCGAGGCAACCGTCCATGGTACGTCTGCTACTGGAGGAGGTTCCGCTTTGAGCGATCACTCTGACTTGACGCATTCTTTTTCCTTGATGTGGATATGCAGGATCTTGGATCTGGACGTGAGTGTTATCGCACAGCAAATTACCCTCTTCCAGCACTATTTGTTCAGCAAGATTAAAGGTGCGTGCTAGTCCAGCGCGGTCTGGTGCTTCGTGTCGACTCACAACGCGCAATTTTGTCCCCTATCCTTTTCTGCAGTTACCGAGATTTTGGCATCGAAGAAGTCTGCTGCGAAGACTCCAGCTTACCAGCGTCTTCGGTTGCTTCACAACCACATTTCGGTGTGGGTAGTCAGCCAAATCCTCGCGCGGGATGATGTAGACCAACGTGCCGAAGTCCTCTCATATTTCATCAAGGTACGGCTATTCTTTCCTTCGTCAGTCAGCGATATCTCATGTGGCTGACTTGCATGTCGACGGATTATTTATTTTTGTTGTCATATCGTAGGTTGCGGGAGTACTGCTGAACCCTTTACAAAATCTTGACGGTTTCATGGCGGTGATGAATGCAACGAACGATTCTTCGATCTACCGATTGAAGAAGACGTGGGGAAGGCTATCTCCGCAAGCGCGCGATTTGTGGCACGATCTGAAGCTGTACACAGAGAAAGGAGCGAGGTGTGTGTTGTGCTGCTTCCATCTCGTTTATTCCGGAGCTGTGGTTACTGAACGTTCCTATGGATTGTGTTAGACCGCTGAACAAGCTGACGAAAGAAGGAAGTCCTCCTCTGATTCCGTACATGGGCGTCGTGATCCAAAACATCATTGCGCTTCAAGAGTTCCCGGATCGCGTTGAAGGCGACCTGATCAACTTTAAAAAGGTAGGCGATGTAGCAAGAGTCGAATTGCTGCTGCGGTTTTTGTTTTACTGACGGTTTCTCGTTGTGGCTTGAACCAGATCCGCTCCATTGGTGCTTTGATTCGAAGGTTTTTGAGTTTCCAGAAGTCCGCGTACTTGCTCCCCACGGATAAGCGGGTGCTGGTAAGGATTCTGACCATTCCGAGTTGCTTGCGTGGTTCGTGTCGGGTGCTCATTGTGTGTTGAATTGTGCGGGACAGGATTTCATTTGCTCGTCGGTGCAGTTCCCAGACCCCGACGCAAGCTTCGCGCGCTCGTTGAAGGTGGAGCCGCGAGTCGAAGCGCCAACTAGCGGATCGTGAGGTGTTTTCTGCGAAAATCTGCTTCCCACTTGCCACAAGTATACCCCAACCCCGCTCATCGATCGTATGAGCGAATGGGAACCAACATTACCATACAGCCGTCCCACCAGTTTTGCAGTTCCTCTGAAGCTCCGTCGTGCGAAAGGAGTGAGAAAGAAGAAGAGATTCATGTGCAGTGGTACCCGTGAAAAGATCAAAAGTGAATGGAAAGCCAGCGTTTGTATCCTATATTCTCCCTGTCGCTGTTGCGTATAGTTTCGCACCGTGTCTGGCTTGCTATTTGGTCCCCCGATTGCAATCGCGGCGTGTTAGAAGTCTTCGACCGAGAGCATGCCGCCTTTTTTGCCGCGTCCACGGCCACGTCCACGACCTCGTCCACGACCGCCGCGTCCTGCGCGTCCCTGGCGCACGAGATCGATGTGTTTCATGCGACCCATCTTCATCTCCGTCAGGTTGTTTAGGAAATCGTCGCACAGCACGCAGCCGATGTACGTCGTCTTGCCCTCTTTCAACGGCGACTTGTCTTTGTGGAACTCCACCTCGAGCGGCGTGGAGCCGCAACCGTCGCAGCTTTCGTCTTTCCGCGTCTTGATGCTGTGGATCGGCGTGTGGAACTTGATCAGCAGGTTGCATGTGTTGCACGCCATTTTCCAGTTTGGCTTGCTGTTCACGTCCAGCACCATTGTCCCAGTGCACGGCTGCGAATCCGGGTGGTCGTTCCCGCCCATGCACATGAAGACACCGTTGCGCGTGAGCGAGTGCTTGCACGTCGGGTGCAAGCAGGAATCACAGCCCATTTTGTCCATGTTGTCAAACGGAGGGTGGTTGTAGCAGTAGGGACAAAGCGGATACGATTTGCCCATCGCTTTCTCCGTGTTCCCTAGCGAGAACAGCACGAGTTCGAATTGGTCCAGCGGACAGCGCAGCTCCTTGTACAGCTTGATGGTGCCATTCTGCGGCAGATTGTACGTTTCGTTGCACGACGCGCAGTGCAGGCGCTGCGGCTTGAGCTTCACGTACTTCATGTACCGCGAGCATTTCCCGCACTTCGACAACGGCTTCCCCGTGGCAGCAAGAGGCGAGAACGTGGCCTCGAACAGTGAATCCATGAATGCGATTTTCTTCACAAAGTACTCGAATTTCTTCTTGAACAGCGCCAGCGAATGCGCGAGCACTTCTTCTTTCGAAGCCACTCCCTTTGCGATCAGCGTACATTGCTCTTCGATGGCAGCACGGGCTCGGGGAAGCACCAGTTCCGGATCCACTTTGTAGTAGCCGTGCACGAGCACGATCCCCAGGTTCGTGGGGATCAGCGTTCGTCCGCTGCCTAGCTGCACGTAGTTGCGCTCGCAGATGTTGTTGATGTGTGCGGGGATGCTGGCATCGGTGCCAATGCCGTTCTTCTCCATGAGCCCGATCAGCTCCGACTCGGTCAGGTACCCCGGTGGCGACGTTTGGCCATTGCGCACTTTCACCGACGTCAACGGGATCACATCGTCCTTGGAGAAGTCAGGAAGGTATGTGTCCGACAAGGAAGCCGAAGCCAACACGTCTGTGAACCCCTTTTTGATCACTTGATGTCCCGAGATGCTGAACAGCTCGCCTCCACAGGAGAATTGCACTTTCGTGGAAAGCAGTCTGAAGGAAAGAAGCAAACAAACGCAGTTTGAACACCACATCGATCCCAGGGACGTCTACGCTGGAGCAAAGCAAACTCCCAAGGTGCACGTACTTGGCATCAGGCGAGACGGTTGCGATGAAATAGCGCGTGATAAACTCATACAATCGCCCCATGTCGCCGGCTAGCTCCGACGGCAGAGCAGACCGTTCCGGTGTAATCGGCGGGTGATCCCCCACATCCACTCCCTTTTTCGGTCGCTGGAAGTCGCCGTTCAGCAATTTCTGCACGTGGTCACCCCAGTACTGCGCACCAGTGGATCAAGATGTCAGCCAGCATCCCCATGGAGCTCTTTGCAAGATAACTGCCATATCCAAACACGTACTGGATTCGACAGATGGTGCGACAGCGTGCTGCGGATATCGTAGCTGTCCGGGTACGACGTACTCTCGGTGCGAGGATACGAGATGTAGCCTTGCAGGTACAATCGTTCCGCGAGTTGCATGGTGGTAAATGGTCCCATCGAAAGGGTCTTGGACGCAAGCTAGTGAGCACCATTCCGCATCGATTGCGTCAGTCAACGAAACACAGCCCAGAGAAAAGTCCTGATGTTGAAACGCAAAAAAGCGGACAAACCTGCAGCAGCGTGACCGTGTTTAATGGCGTTGGGCGGGAACGCGCGACTTCCGACTTTTTCACACTCACCACGCTCATCCTTCCTGTTGTTATCGACAGAAGAGTGGAGTGTTGGCAAAGGTAGCAACAGATGAGGGTCAAGAGGGAGCATAAGATCACGACAAACAGCCAAACCATCCTCTTGCACCAGTCCGTGGAAGGTGACGACCGCCTATGCTTCCAGCCAAGCCACAACACGAACAGTTTCTCATGAACACCACCACCATCCCGTGATCCAGAGAAGCCAACCTCTCGCAATAGTAGTAATTGTACCCACTTCGTGATCGAAAAGACGCGATCGGTCCCACTCCGGGCGAACCGTTTGTCCCCCTCTCGTCAACTCGGTGTCCAATGTCCAAAACGCTTCTGGCTGGAATTGCTGGATCTGCGCATACAACAACAAAGAAAACACACTCATTGGAGGTCAATAAGCATCGAAGCATGAGAGAGAGGGAGAAAAGTCACATACTTCATCATGGCGATCCACGCAAAAGCCGAGTGTCGGTGTCTGGCACGGTCCATACGACACGAGCGTCGAGTCCAAATCGCCGTACCGACCTTGGAAGTACCGCGTCTGGAACCGGGAAAACGTGACGCCAACTTTCAAGTCCATCTCTTGGCGCGCATCCACGGACAGCGCTTCCTGCGCATTTCGAGAGGGATGCATGTCAGCCTAATGCAGCAAATTCCAGCCAGCGGTACAGTTGCATACATTTTCGTTGGGCAGAATGAGATTCTGGATCGCCTTTTTGATATCCGACTTGTTCACCGCCGAGAATTTCGCTCGAAGGATGATCGCTTCCCCATTGGGCTGCTTGTTCATACGTGGCTGCACCGCGTCGATCACTTCGAAGCAAATGTTTTCGCCCTATTCGTGCACAGGCAGCATGAGAGAAAATCGGACATCCAGTCGTAGCTCCGCACTTGCGGTGGATCTGAAAGCAAGGAGCACTCGACAAACGGACCAAAAGAGACCCCACCTCTCGATCGCAATCCAGCCACAGCACCAGCACATCCGCACCTTTGCCCTCGACCTGGAGCTGCCTGCATGCGCACACGATTGTTGGTAGTATCTTTCATGATGCGCACAACAGAAGCTCTCTCTGTCCTTTCGACCTCCACTCCAAAGCGTCACAACGCACCTGTGCACGGCGGGGGACTCGGATTTCTTGACGGTCGGCGCCGTGAAGAGCGTGGCGGGGTCCACCAGGTCCCAGCTCGCATACTCGGGTGGGAAGTCACAGCTGTACATATGACCCGTCACGGACGTCACCTGTGCATCCGCACACACACACCAAACACAAAAGAGACGCAGCATGGTTTTATAAAAGAAGCGCCCGGCATGCATGACTGAGAAGGACGCACTTTGTAGACGCAGGGCTGGTGCTGAAATTCGCCCGGGAACTCGTGGACTGGAGTCTTGCCGACACGCGGACGGTACGCGCTCGTCGCCAGTGCGCGCGCGATCGAATCCGCGATGCTCGGCTTCTCTGCGACCATCAACACCGTCCGCATGACTGCTTCGTGTCTTCTTCTACTAGATTGAGCCACCACAGATGCTCCCTCAGATACACACACACACACACTCAGTCACAATGTGATCGAGAGATCGAGAATGAGATCGAGCGAAGATGGATCCGCTAATGCACCACCACAATATCCTCGTTGCCTCGTATAACAGGCAGACTGACGACCAACACCCGCTTTAAAAAGGTATGTGCGAGACCACTGAGCTGCATAATACCTTTATAGAGTGACTTTTGATAAAGAGGTTCCTATTATTGATACAGCGTCCTTAAAAGAAGGGGCATTGTTCATCTCAAGGACGACTTCCCACCCAAATGGAGAAACGTTCTAGTCACGATTCTCTTCAACTCGAAGGACACCACCTTCGTATACAGACCCTGCAGATGCAACGTGGCAGCTCACTTTGCTGCTGTCGCATCCCCAAAAACCAGATAATGAGCAGCTCCGAAGAGCGACACAATGGCGACGGGGACACCCGCGCCAAACGCACACGCAGCAGAAGCAACAGCGGAGGAGCAGGTGGTGTGAGCGCGAACATCGGCTCGCTGCTGCTGCTCCTTGGCGGCATCTTCGCCGTCGTGTCGGCGTTCCTCGCGCGTCAGGGCTTCACCGGAAGAGACCACGGTATGCACTCCAGACTGTCTTTCGAGCTCGTGCTTGTGTGCTCATAGGGATTACTTGTGTGTGTACATGCACGCGCATGCAGTGGTCGGTGTTGATCTAGGCACAACGTATTCGGTGGTCGCGATCTCGCAGAAAAACAACGTGACGGTGATCCCAGACGAGTTTGGTCATGTGATCATCCCATCCATTGTTGCGTTCCTTCCCGGAGGCGACGTGCTCGTGGGACGCCAAGCGCGCGCGCACCGCACAAAGGACCCGAAGCACACGATCTTCAACGCCAAACGCTTCATCGGAAGAACGTGCGTGCGTCGGTCATCATCGTTCCTCGGTGTGCATACTTGCATGATCGCTCATGCGCTTTGGTTGTTTTATGCGATGCATGTATAATGATGGCAGATACAAAGACATCGAGCAAGCGAGAGACGCCGCGTCGTACGAGTTTGCGGTCGCGGAGGCGTCGAAAGGCGACCCACCGAGCAGCGGCATGTGCTTCCGATTGAACGTCCCAGGACATCGCGAGTGTGTGACCCCCATTGCGGTCGGTGCGACAATTGTGCGGCATTTGCGAGCCATGGCGCACCGGTTTGTAGGACACAACCAGGTACGAGCACAAAAGGCAATGCGCCGGCTTGCTAGTGCCTATGTTTGCAGCTGACTCGCACTCCGCTCGTAGATCACGAAGGCGGTCATTGCTGTCCCCGTCGACTTCGATGGACATCAGCGTGCGGCGACACAGAAGGCGTTCCTCGCCGCGGGACTTCACGTCTCCCGCATCTTGGAAGAGCCCACAGCTGCCGCCATCGCGTACGGGCTTCATCAGGATCCGTCGGTGAACTTTATCCTCGTGTTCGACTTTGGTGGGGGGACTCTGGACGTCTCGTTGCTGTTTACGCGCTCGGGCTCGATCAATGTCGTCGATACGATTGGCGACAACAACCTGGGAGGTATGGTGCGCATTGTGTGGGTATTTCTTTGATTCGGGCGGTTTGATGCGTATCTCTGCGTAACGCTTTCAATTGCATGCACCCATAAAAGGCGAAGATATTGACGCAAAAGTGGCCGAGTTTCTCACCCACGAGATCGCCAAACGCATTGGAACGACACTGACTTCCATGGCGTCGGAAATGGAAGAGGCTGACAGGTATGATGGTGGACTCTGTGTCTCCCCTCTCTCTATTTTGTCTCGCATGCCAATCGTCCTCACAGCCATGTCGATATTTCCTTCGTAGCGAACACAAAGAAGACCCAGATCAGCTGCCATGCACTCCCGCGGGGATTCGTCGCGCAGCAGAGCTACTAAAGCGAACGCTGAGCTACGAGTCGAGCGCAAGCGCTTCTTGCGTCGTCCAAACGAGGGGTGAGATCCTCCAGGCAAAGCAGCAAGTGCACATTAGCATGACGCGTACGCAGCTGGAAGAGATCTGTGGCGAGATTCTGGCACGAACACTGTCGCCCGTGAAGGAGATCATCGAGGCGAACCACATGACGCCCGAGGAAATCGATGCTGTGGTGCTTGTTGGCGGCTCGTCCCGCATCCCATGGGTGCGCGAACACTTGGCGAGACTGTTCGATGGACGAGCACCGCTGTCGGATATTGATCCCGATGTCGCCGTGGCGTACGGCGCAGCGAGGACTCTGGACTAAGCAGAAACGTACTCGCTCTCTGTCCAAGGAAAATAGATCCATGTCATGCATGCTTCCGAGCGAAAAGAAAAACACACATTCATTAGTAGTAGAAGTTGTAGTAGACCGAGGTATCTTGCGAACACGTCATCTATGTATCCATGGCTCTCTCTCTCATAAGGCGATCTCGCAACCCGTTTCTTGGCTTTCAAACCGCTGAAGTGTCAGTCGGAGGGTTCTTAGAAGGACTTCAACGCAGTCGTCGCTACGCACACCAAACGCACAAACAGTAGAAGAGCGAGGAGGAGACGTCAACATCTAGACGACGATGGCACCGCAGTGGTGGGGATAAAATGCAAAGAGCACGCACCAATTTCCGCGAGATCCGAGGACGCGTTGCTAGCGTAGTGTTGCGTCAAGTAGTCGAGCGCGAATTGCTGCACGCGGTCGTTCAAGCCGGCATCGTCGGTCTCCGCTTTGTAGCTGCGGTGCGCCGCGATCGCTTTTGTGCACGCCAAGAGCCCAATGTACCCACGGATGTTCTTGTGCTTGTTGATCTCGAGCGAGTGCGAGTAGTGCTTGCGCGCCACCCGCAGATTGTCCAACCCGCCAATCGTCGAATAGATCTACACACCAGCAAGATCAGTACAGTGTAGTCCCCAGACTACGCTAGCCTGCTAGATCGCGTGTGGCCACTTACATCACCAAGGCGGCTGTGGAAGATCGCATCCATGGGGTTCAACAGGATGAGCTCCTCGTAGCAGAACGCTCCGTAGCGGTACGCTCCAATCGATAAATACGTCTCGGCCAGTTCCAACCACTACACAAGCGGCATGCCAGACAGACACACAACAAAGTCAATGCCAAAACACACACACACATTTTGACACGAAAGACTAACACACAGCGAAACGTACAGCAGCTTGGTCGGTCTGGAAGCTTCGCAGGTACTCGTTCAGCGCGACGATCGTTTCTTGGGTCTTCTTCTGCGCCTTGAGGATCGCGATCTTGCGCTTGCTCATCAACGCGTTCGCTGGGTTCCCCTTCAGCACTTCGTCGTAGATCTCTTCGGCCTTGGCGTATTCTCCACGTTGTTCCTATTACACACACAGACCAACAGCAGCATCAGCACGTCTGTTCTGCATCCACCTTCTTCGACAGCTGCAGTCTGTGCGTACCAACTCCATGCCTTCCAGACGCGCCACCCGCGAGCTCTTTGGAAATTGCGCTTTAAGCGGCTACTCGAACACAGCAAAGCAAAAGCACATTTTCGTCACTCCCACAAAACAACCACAACTGCTGAGCACACAGGAAGAATGGACGCACCTTCAAGCAGAACTTTTAAAGCGAGAATGCAGCGCACAGTGCAGAAACAACAGTGGTTCAGTAGCGAGAAACAAACAGCAGATAATAATACGCATGCACACAACGAGCAATGACCAGCATGCAAAAGGAAGGCACGTACTGCTGCGAGCTCGTCATCGTGCAGGTCGAGCGCCGCGATAAACACTTGCTCATAGATCGGCCAGACTACGCAACACACCCGCGACACAGTTAGAATAACACACCGGCAACCACTACTACTCCCCCACATATCCAAAAGCACGCGACTCGAGCATGCAAAAACGTACTGTCGCTGCCGAGACGCCAGCTGTGGCTCTGGATCAGCAGCTTGCCGAATTTCGCGACCACGCGAGGCACGCGCAGCTTCTCCTTGCGCACGTACTGCAGCAGCTCCACGCACGCGTCGTAGCTGCGCGTGCTCTCGGCGAGCGCAACCTTCGTGTCCAAATCCGCCACACCCATATTCCTCCTATCTCTTTCCCCTTCTGTCGTTTGCTGCTGTAATGTGAGACCTCTATGTGAGGTGTCCCCCCACTTTCGACAACGAGAGGTCCCTCTGCAATCGCATAGCTGATCACAAACAAGAACCCTCCTCTATAGAATACCGACAAAAGGTTCAGTTCCAAAACAAGGCAGAATGGATTGTATCAAGACCAGGTGCACTCTAACACCACAGTTACACAAAGTGGTTCGGTCCGCGAATGCGCTGTTCGTGCGGCAAATTCACACGCTCGGGGTAGAACGTGTGACTTTGTGGGTACTCGAGCAGGTTCTCGAGCCGCGCAGAGTAGATGTCGACGTAGCGCTGCACGAAGAACGCGAACTGCGACGGGTACGAGTCGGCGCGGAACACCGAGCCGAAGTTCGCGTTGATCATGTCCTCCATCGCGTTCTGGAGCTCTTCGTGGATGTCGACCAGGTGACTCACGAACTCATGGTCCTGGTCAAATTGCAACAAAAGTCAGCATCGTCCAGGGTAGATTCGACTAAACCGCGCGTAGCGACGTGTCGTGAGGAAGCGGGCGGTTCGTAGAGCAAAGAGAAACCATACCGCTGGTTGCAGTTCGTTGCGGAGTTCATTTTGGATCTTGCGCATCAGCTCTTCAAGCGCACTGATCTGCAGAGAGGAGGACGAGACGAGCATCAGCAGTCAGTCGCGACCACGTTGTTCCGCTAGCGTGCAGGGTGAGACGTTGGACTGATGGTCGCACCTGGAACGCAAGGAATTGGTACTCTGGCTTCTGCTGCACTTTGATTTCGTCTTCGAGCTCGCTGGAGCATGAGAATGAGTGAGAGTGACCGACTTGGATGCAGATAGAAATGATAGACTTCGAGTCGACTCGTACCGGATGATCGCTCCCGTTCGCCACCCGCTGATACGCGATGGCTCCACCAGATCGGAGAAGAGACTGTCGCTGCATACACAAACCAAGGGTGTCAGACTCGTTGGATATCCACAATACCGACAAGGGTTCGAGCGAAAGCGCTACCCGATATACAACACTCGGTTTCTCCCCCAGCCAGTGAGTCGGTTCAAATGGTGCAGACTGCCCTGGGTGTAGACTTGGTTTGGTCCAAGGTCACGCACTGCCTGCCACTGAGTCACACACATGTGTAAAGAAGAGCACGATCAGTGCCAGTCTCAACAATCTTGTCAGTAGCATAGAGAGTGGAGGGGGACGCGAACCTGGACCAGCTTGATGTCGGGTTGTAACAGACGAAACGCGCGGTGGCGAGTATAAAAGTTCGGCTTGCGAGCACTCACAGCCACAACGTCAAAGAGCTAGTATATACAAGAAGCGAGCAAAACGAGACACACAAAGGTCAGCTTCACCCTGCTGCTGAAAGGAATGCTTCTCGTGGCGTACCTTTCGCCAGTCATCTCCGATCATGTACTTGAGACCTGCATCGATGTACTGGAACGAGCTGTTTGTACAGATAAACATTTTCTTGCCGGATTTCTGCGAGGGTGTCAAACGAACGGGACGTTAGCACAGGACCTCGCGAACAAATACACCATGGCGTTCTGACAGCATCCAAAGGACGTACGCGAATGCGCTCCAACAGCGGAAGGAGCATGGGGTTTGGCTCAATGTACTTTGGCAGGTCTTGCGCGACGACTTTGTGCATCCTGCCGCTGACATGCACCTGCGCGATCGCATCGCGGACGTCTTCCACAATCGCGATCGGTTCGTATTCGATATCTGCGTCAATGAGGTACTGGACCACGTCGGCAAAGAGACACGCGTGGGCCACGCTGAAGAGATCGTTCAGTGGCTCCATCTTCTTGTCCCGGTGATGCACCGAGACGTGACGCGAGCCTCCGTACAGCTTCATGATCTCGTCGCGCGAAAGGCGCTGGCGACCTCGAAACACACCCGAGTAGGAGAGTTTCTGATGCGAACTGATTTTGCACAGCAATCCCTTCTCGATGTCGATCGTGAGTCCACGGATCGCAAACGATGGATCGTAGTGCAATACGGCGATGCCCTCTGGGTACCGCAGTTTGTTCACCTGGAAAGCAAACAAGGTCATCGAAAGACAAAATGAGCACCCAAACATACATACAGTCCTTTTCGCTGCGTACCATATAGTCACGCGCCATCGCGTAAATAAGGTACTGGAGCTCTTCGGTGTAGTGGCACAGTGTGTAGTCGTAGTCTGTGACACATGAAGCAAATAAACACCACCACAAAACGGTGAGCACACTCGCAGCAAAAAGGAAACCAGCAACTTGCGAAACATCGTGCAAACGCCTCACCAAAGCCAACCACGTCGATATTGGAGATTCTACACGCATACAGCAGCAACAAGGATATAGCGTCAGGTGCACATCATGCGACGCATCAGGAGCTGTTGGTACCTCAAGTGGTTGTTCGCGAAGACTTCATTCGATTGCACCATCAGGTTCGGTTTGAACTCACGCACCGCCCGCTGCACGCATACCAACAAAGACGCACACACACAAGAGACACACCGCACAGCATCCGCATGAGAAACAAGCGCGACGGACTCCATCCACAATAATGCGACGAATCTGTTGATTACCTCATACTCGTTGACCAACTGTTGGATCGATGTCAGGTTCGCTGGGATGGACGCATGCAGTTTGGGCAAATACGACAGCGTCGCCAGCGCGCGCTTCGGGTTCGCAGTCGCTTGGCTGAGCTGCAGCGCGCGCTGTGATGCACGGGCTGCTGCTGTTACCGAGGACGTCAGCGCACGCAACGAGCGCATCGCCGCCATTCTCTTTTGGTTCTGGAGGGAAACGGCAAGTGATTGACGCAAACGACCACATCGTCCCGTTTGACTCGTCCACTTTTGACAAGCAAAAGCGTATACAGCGCTGCTTCGATTAGAAGATCGTAACCGCTGGGGTACGACACACATCACCAAATTACAAGACCGTTTGGCTTTCAGTCGTCCAATACAAGTCCGCAGAGGATGTTGCGGGAATGTCCAGCGTTCTGCTTATTTACGGCGAGCAGTGTGGGAGGTCATTTACGGGTACAAATGCAGAACGTGTCATCAAGCCATTCTGCGAGTGAAGAAATGGCCGACAAAGTGCCTGCGACGGCGAACGATGCGATCCCTGCGAGTGTGCAGGATGCCGAGGCAGACACGACGCCAACGCAGATGCTGACGCGGCAAACGAAGCAAGAGGGAGGTGCTGCTGCTCCTTTCGGTAGTCACACGGCGTTCTTCAGCAGTGAAGTCTGTGAGCGCCATCGCATCCCGACCCATCCAGAGTGCGCCGAGCGAGCGCAAGTGGTGCGCGAACGCATCGTGCGCGAGATCCCTGCGATCCAGCAGATCCAAGAGATCACGCCGATCACCCGGCAGCGCTTGCTGCTCTTCCACACACCCAAGCACGTGGATAAGATGGTCAAGATCTTCGAGAAGTTCCGTCCCCAGCATGCGAGCAGCAATCACGGTGCAGAGGTAGCATCATCGTCACTATCGTCGCCACAGCGACGGCAGGGAAACGAAAAGAAGCAAGAGGATCTGCACCATATTGACGAAGACACGTCGATTGGCTCTGGCACGGAGGACGCGGCGCTCATCGCGGCAGGCGCCGTCTGCGACGCGATCGATGTGGTCATGCGTGGGGGAAGTGGGGACGCGGCAAGCGGCACCGTGAGCAGTATCAAGAATGCGTTTTGCGGCGTTCGTCCGCCTGGTCACCATGCCGAGCCGCACCGCGCCATGGGGTTCTGTCTGTTTAACAATGTGGGCATCGGCGCGTGTTACCTGTTGGATGCGTTCCCAGAGCAGATCAAGCGCGTGACGGTCTTTGATTTCGACGTGCATCACGGCAACGGCACGCAGGCGAAGTTCATCTCGGACGAGTACCCGAACGTCCAGTACATCTCGACCCACCAAGCGCCGTTCTACCCCAATACGGGGAAACCCAACGAGCGCGGGACGCATGGCAACATTCTCAACGTCCCGCTGCCGGCTCGCACGGACTCCAGAGCGTATCGGAGAGTTTTCGAGTCGCGCGTTTTGCCTGCGATGCATGCGTTCGAGCCTGATTTCATCCTCATCTCTGCTGGATTCGACGCGCATGCTCAGGATCCGTTGGCGGAAATCGCGCTGGAAAGTGAAGATTACCACTGGATCACGCAGCAGGTGGTCGACGTCGCGTGGAAGCACGCGCAGGGACGAATCGTGTCTGTTCTCGAAGGAGGTGCGTCGCTTTCGCTGTCTGCCTGGATTTCGTCACGGTATCAGCTTTCTCGCCTTCATCTGATCGACCTGTCCTGTTCTCTCTCTCTCTCTCTCTTTCGGTAGGGTACCACCTGGATGCGCTTGCGGAGAGCGCTGCTGCTCACGTTCGCGCATTGGTCGAAGGGTCCATGGCGCCAGACCAGCGAATCGTAGGAAAAACCCAGCCAATCGACCAGCTCGCATCGGCATTCGCGTCGTCTGTCACCGTCACATCCGAAGAGCCAAAGGTGCGCACTCTTCTCTCCTGCTTGAATCGCCATTTTCGCTGCATGTTGCTTCTGAACCACTCGTTTCTTCACACACTCGCGCTTTGTGTTTGTATTTGATACCCTCTCTCTCTCTCTCTCTCTTCACATGCCGACGTTTTCGCGACGATGAACCACGAAGGAGCTGCGCCTCACTGTCCATTTCGACGGGAAGGACAAGCTGCTGGTCCTCAAGTCGCGGTCCCTCGATGCGCTTCTCTCGCAGTGCAAGAACAAATTCAACCTCAAGGTCAAGAAAAAGAACAACAACAACTCGAAATCCAACTCGCTTCACGATTGTCATGGCACGCTTATCACGAACGAAATGCTGCTCTCTCTAGCGAACGATCAACACGTGTACCTTCGCTAATCAATCGGTACCTCATACAACAACAACATCTCCTGCGTCTTGGTCACGTCGCGCTCCACCAACGTCTGGATAAATAAAATAGCCTGTCACTGCTGCTGTTCCCCTGTGTGTGTCGGTGTCGTTCCCTGCTGTTTGTTGCCCTAGAAACCGAGGCGATGCATATTCCCCCCTGCATATTCCTCCCCACCACACGTTCCCATCCACGCTCGCC
>JAASGH010000164.1:0-39614 GCA_023334155.1 Globisporangium heterothallicum
CTGTCCGCGCGCTTCGCTGGCGAGTGCGTCGAGTGTCTGACTCGTGAGCACGGGGGTTTCGTGCGCGAGTCCTTTGATGCGCAGCGCCGCCTGCTCGATGCTCGCCAGCGAGATCGCGTACGGTGGCGTCGAGTTGCCTCCTTGAGTCTCCATGGGGACCATTCTATCGTATTATAGCTCGCAGGGTCCGGACTGAGCTTTTGGCTCCGTGTCAAAGCAACAAGCGCCGTTCGTGGCAGCTTGCTTGCACTGATGCAAATTCAATTGTGTCTCTAAGGCTAGTCCTTTCTCCTCGTTGGTGTCACTTGTCTGCTTTCCCCTACCGCTCCATGAGCTCCTCTGCATGGATGTGCAATCCGTCATCCACTAGTTCTGATGCAAACTGTGCAACGTGACCAACACTGCTGCGCATACCGCATCGATCACCTTCACTGTCGACGCATCCTGCCACTCGCACGACCTGTAATCTGTCGCTTCGTCTCGAAAGCACTCGCATGTGCTGCTCCAAGGATGCCAAGTCCTTGGATTTTCTTCATGGGTGCGTCCTTGAACTTACCCATCAAACAAACAAGAAAGTGCGACGATAGCGAGGTTCCGTGGTCATGAACATCCATTTAGCTGCAGATTTGTTGATGTGGAAAGGAGAGGGGAGAGTGAGATAGTAGGGAATCAAAAGGGATGGGCATTCGGAATGTTTTGGTGGTGGTTTACAGCAATTCGTCTTCCAGATAACTATACTCAAACGTGAACTCGGTCTTGATGCGCTGACACCAGCCCGTTTCGTAGTCAAAGTACACAAACGTGCCCTGCTCGTAGTCTTCTCCTGTCACCTGCGGCTCTTCGTGGCGCTTGAACCATGTCTTGTACTTCTTGTGGTATCCCCACGTTCGTCGCTTGAGCTCCCGTGCCGCGAGGTACTGCTGGTACGAGCCCTGCTGGTAGTAGAAGATGAAGAACAGCGTGTCGACGTCCAGTTTCTCAAACACGGTCGCATTGTCAAACTCGGAAAGGGGTGTCGTCGGGAAACTCGCCGGGGTTGGGTACAGGTTGCGCGGCACATACCGGTTCACTTTCTCCGAGTCGAGACTCTCGGGGATGAAATGGAAACTCTCGTCGATCATGCGCATGATCTGGCGCTGCTCTTCGCTCAGCACCGGCTGCTCGTCGAGCCCCGACGTCGCTTGACTACCGAGGGTCCCATTTGCACCGCTGAGGACCGAGGAGACTGAGGAGAGTGGACCGCCCGAACCAATGCCACTACTGCTAGCAGTGCTGTTCGGCGTGCTGCTCGCTGATCGGTCTTTCACTACTGCTGCTGCGGATGCTGCTGCTGGTGCTGCGGATGCTGGTGCTGCTGGTGCCTTCGGAGGAGGAGTACGTGCCGGTGGAGGCGTGCGCTGCGTCTGAGGCGACAACTTGCGCTCCAGGGACTTCTCACTGACGGTTGGAGACGGCGCCGAAGCGGAGCTCGCACTAGATCCAGGCACCTTGTTGGCGTTGCTGCTGGCTTGGCTCACATCGTTGGACGTGTTGCTGCTAGTCGTGGACGACGGACCGTTCTTCGTAGCGCGATGCGGCGTGCCACGCACCACCTTGTTGAGCTTATCGTCTGCGGCTGTCTTATCGGAATCATCAGCTTTGCTGCCTGGCGTGGCAACAGAGGTCGACGCACTCGAGACCGCGGATCGGTTCGGGGTGGACGACAACGACGTCGACGTCTTCAACTCAATGGGCTTGACAGCACCAGGACGACCGATGCCCGTGATCACAGAGGCAGATACGCTTTTCCTCGGGGTCTTCGTGTTCGCTCGTCCAGTTGGAGCGCTCGTGTTGGACGTCGCTACGGTCGTGGCAGACGAAGAAGACGTCGCGGTGTCTGCAGAAGAGTCGTCGAGACCGATATCCTGCTCTGTCGGTAGCAGCACTTGCATGGCCGCACCTAAGGAATCTAAATCGAGTACCTCGTAAATATCGTCATCTCCGTACGTGTCCATAAAGTTTGGTTCCTGCCAGCAGTTCGAGCATTTCGAATATGAGTCAAACAAATAAGTGTAACCTTCATTCCCATCCGCATAACGCAACAAACCTGATTCGCTTCCAAATAGTATTCGATGTCTTCCTTGAGCTCGTCGACGTCCTTGGCATCGAGAGCGTCGTTATCGAGCAATCGGTTGATCTGCTCCAGTTTCAAGACGTGGAATTTATGCCGCGAGAGCGCAAACTCGAGCGCTTCGATTTCGGATTTGTTCTTGTTCTTGCCCTTGGACTGCAGCAATCGCTCGAGATCGCACTCGGTGGCTTCAATTTGCTCGTTGAACTGTGTGAGGCACTCCTGGATCCACATGCGCGTGTTCTGGCGCGCCTGCTCGGCCGGATCGAGGCGATCCATCTGCGCGAGCCCTTCTTTCGAGTACGCTTTGGTTTTCGTCTCCTTCTCGCACACCTTGAACTCCTCCATCTTCTGCTCGATCAGTTTCCGCGCGTCCGTGAGCGGCTTCTTGTCCTTCACGTCGCTGTTGCCGATCCAGTTCTTGATCTGGTCGCGGAACCGCTGCAGCTTCTTGATCTCTTTCTTCAAATCGGCTTCGTGCTTTTCCTTTTGGTTCTGCGCGGACGCCGAGTACACCTTGTCCCAGATGTCGTTGAACACCTCGACGCCCTCGGTCACTTTCTTGAGCGTGCGGTCGATCTCGCTCATCAACTTGCGCTGCCCCGCCATGTTTGCCACCTACTTGTTTGCCTCTCTCCTTTTTTGTTTCCTTTTGCTTTTGCCCTATTGCTACTGCATTCGCGGCGGAGCTTGTGCTCGGTTTCCCCTTTATGAGGTTACATGCTCTCCTTTCTTCCCCCCTCACGCGTCCTCGTATTGGTCGAAATAGGGGTGTTTAGTGCACACACTCTTCGTAATTGGCCGAAATGATGCGAGAGTCGCTGTTTTCGAGCCAATGAGAGGACGCAGAATGGAGCATGGTTCTCAAGAGTGCGGAATTCGTCATCCCAAAAGACCCAGTACAAAAAGGGAAAGCGAAGACAGCGACAGCGAAGATGGCGAATGTGATGCTCACGAGTGAGACGGCGAAGGACCCGAACAAGCCTTTCAAGCTGCGTGTGGAGGACGTCTGCACCAAGTTCGACGTACGTGCGTCTTTCTGTGCGTCAGCTGACGGAAGTGGAGACTAACAACGTGAACATGTGTGCAGGCGCTCGTTTCGGAATGTCTGCTGCTTGTCCAGTCCGAAGAACAATTCCCGTAAGCCGTGTCCTGTGGCATCGGGTATCGACGCTGCTATCGCTGGTGTAACGGCATATATGTGCGTATGTGTGTGATTGCTGTGAGCAGGAGTTCGGAAGGTGGAGAGCAGACCGCTGTGGAAGACCAAGTCGTGAAGAAACTGGAGCAATTCAACTCGGTCTGCGACGAGCTGTACAAGGAGATAGTGCGTATATTATGCGGCGTCACTGCTACATATCTACACACCTCTATCGAATGGCATGACGACTGACTGACTGACTGCTTTGTGTGATTGCGCACTTTTCAGCTCCGGCGGAAAGAAAAGCTGCTGAATTTAATGGAGAAAAGTCCCAAGAATGTCGATCTCCATCGGCAGATCCAGACCGCGGGCAACATGGTGCAAGTGATTGGAGATTTCCGGCACTTTCTCGAGACTGGCGTCGTCAAACCGGATAAAACCAACTAAGTAAATAAAGCGGCCGCTGCGGCAGTATAGTTTTTATGTTGCTTGTGCGTGTGTGTGAAGGTAATGGCATCACCACTGACGCGTTAGCATGCACAGACAAAAATCAACCCGAGGGCAAGGTACGCAGCGGTGTGTATGCATACGCATAAATATATAAGGCAAGCCACTCGTCCATCAGAATTCCGCAAACGCCAGCGACGCGGGGAGGATCTCGACTACGCTCATGTCGGAAGATGACGGCGAAAGCTGTGTCTCGTACGGATCATCGGGTGCTGCTGCTAAGTAGTTGCCCATCGTCGTGCCGCTGGAGTGGTATTGGTGGTGCTGCTGTTGATGAAATGGCTTCACGGAAGCGTGGTCGTCTCCTAGATTGGTTTTGAGAAGCCATTCTAGCGACGTGTTATCGCTCGAGTTGGCCAGCGCGGGGGTATTGGACATTGGTGCACAAAACCGAGCAAGTAATTCGTTCTGCGGGGAGTTATTGTGAAGAAGCACGGTCAGCAGTAGCGAGGTGGACCAAGCTCGGCGAGAAGACGCAATACGTATGCACCAACCTGCTTTTGGATTTGGCGGCTCATTCGACCCATCTCCGTCAAAAGCACTTCAATTTTGTCGCCGAGTTTCTCTTCCAGCTTCACCAGGTCTGCGGTAGGAACACATTGGTGAGACCGAGATAGCACGATGGTGGCAGTTTGCAAAATCCAGGGGTACCTCGTTTCACGAGTTTGGGGGACGGCTCCTTTGCTCGAATTGAGGACTCGGGGTGGTACGTGCTGTGGTGTTTGCGCTTCGACAGCACGCAGATTGCGTTCGTGAAGATCGGAGTGAGGTCCGAGACGTTTGCCGTGCACTGCTCCTGATCGGCTTCGATGCGCAGCTTGAATCGTTGACCGTCTTTCCTCCGACTCACCTGCACAACCAAGCATCAACAGCACACCCGAAAGACGACTCGGCTGAGTGCGCAGAGGTCGAAGCCACAATACTCAAAGCTACGTATCGAGCGACGGACCTTTTCGAGGCGAAATTGCACCGAAGCCTTACGCGTGTTGCCTCGAATCACGACCGAGTCGTAGTCGTTGCCAACAAAGCGGAAGATTTCCTGATCGGTATCGTCGACGCGTTTGCCCGACTCGAAGAAAAGCAGGATCCGCAGTGGGATATCGATGAATTCGTCATCGGGCGATCTCGCGGGCTCGCCAAGTCCGTCGAACTCCACGAGCGTGACTTCAACATCTAGCGAGTTTGACTTGCCGCCTGCAAACCAAATCAACGTGTGAGCGCAGAGCGGCATGCGAGTAGCAAGCACCCAAACATGAGGTACCTTCGTCTTTGTAGAACTCGGAGACAGGTTGTTTGGTGACGACGAGCCTTCTGGTCCACGTCGCTCGCTTCGGTGGTGCAGACTGCTGCGGGAGCAGTCCATCTGCCTTCATGAAGCTCCATTCGTTGTCTTCGTGGTTGGCACCATCCAAGAGCAAGTGCTGGTGATTCTCGTGCTGAAGAAAGCCAAGCTCACTTGACGACGGAGAGGATGAGCAGGTACTGATGTTGCTCATGGCAGCGGACGAGGCGATCTCGTGACTCGATGGTGGGTGTAGTGGCTGCATCCGAAGCAGAGGGGATGTTACGAAGTGTCGCGTGTGTTCTCTTTGCATGCTGAGCTGAGCGGCTGCACCGAGCAGCTCCTCTGTCGGTGCTGGTGGTGTGGCGCAGTCCCATATGACAGGAAGCGATCGCTCTCCGTTGTCATCACATCGCATCACAGCAGCACGCAGTCAAAAGCTTTCTTTCAGCTTTGGCATCCGTGTCTGGAATGCTTCAGCGAAAGAGAGGCTCGGTTTGTGTCAAATGCGTCAAGGTGTCGAACCCCTAACTGTCCAATCAGCTGCAAGATATAGCCAATCAGCGATCTGGCGTGGCTTTTCGACAGCTAATCAGCGCTGTGGAAGAGCCATTCAAATACAGGACCGCAGCGTGCTGCATAGGAATTTGCATCAGGGAAACAAAAGCGGTCGCTACGATGGACTTACCGCCAGCAGCAGCAGCTCCAACGACGTCCATGGCTACTGCATCGGTTCCCCATGGTCGTAGTAGTAGCAGTGTAGCGCCGCGCGCGAGTCGAGTGGCCGCGTGCGTGCACCTGACGCCCGAGCACGCCGTCGAGCGCCAGCGCGCGCTGGACGAGCCGACCGTGGTCGCGTATAAAGAAGAGCGGAGCGCCAACGGACAGGTGTTGATCAGCATCAGCAGCAGCGAGAGCAACAGCGGTGACGACAATAGCGACGATAGCGGTGATGGGGACGACGAGAGCGAGTACGAGTATGAAGAGGACGAGGAAGAGGACGACGACGGAGGTCATGAAAGCGGCGACCACAGTCAGCACTCCGTGAGCGACGAAAGCGACCATGGTGACTCTGTGAGTAATGGTGGCGCTTTGTATCGAAGACGCAAGCGGCATATGGTGATTGAGCTGGATGATGACGATGGCAGCGATGAGGACGCGGAGATTGCGGTGCCATGCATTGTTAAAGCGGAAGTGGAGAAGCCGCAGAGCTCGCCGATTATTTATTCGATCGATAGCGACGACGACGATGAGGACGTAAATGATGGTGCAGGCAGCGAATGCGTGCACGATGTGGATGGAGATGATGCGCGCGAGGCAGCAGAGACACATGCTGCACCACATGAGCCTGGTAGTGACGAATCAGTCGAAGCAGAAGGCGGAACCACGACTCCAGAACACAACAGTGCTAGTAGCGAACACGACGAAAATGCGAATGTTAGAAGCGAAGCAGCGCCGCCGCCACAAGCGAAAAGGAAGCTACCGCCTGTACCGAGAGCAGAGTCGCCACCAGTCGAACCCATTTGGACTGCTCGTGAGTCACTGTTACCTCCTGTAGAAGCGCAAGTGCCAGCAATCGTCCGTGAAAAACGAGTGCGTGTGGTCCCAAAGAAAGCCATCCCGCTGATGCGGAAGAGGAAAATGAACGAAGAAGACGCAGCGTTTTTGTTGTTTTACGGGATCAGTGAGACTCCGACTACGTACATCCTTGGACTCATTATAGGTACGCACTCGTGGCTTGTTTCGTGCGCGCAATGGTGTCTAGGCATTCACGTTTGACTTTTGAATCATGGCAGAGTATATTGATCGATGTGTTGGCGAAACGTCGCTGTTCCTGTCCAAGTATGTCCGGTTCATGTTGTGGTGCAAACTGAATGACCGAGTGACCGACAGCCTTCAAGCGGAGCGAATGGCGCGCTCGGAGTGGATGAAGATTGTATTCAGCTCGGACGATTCGTCGATGCGTCCAGGCATCTCGCGTGCCCATCTGCTGCCGCGACCCGTGCGAATAACAGTGCGACCTGTGCAGTTTGTCCGGAAGCGAGCGAGTGGCGTGATTGCTGCTGCTGGTGCCAATAGCAAACAGGAACACAAAGCTGCGCGGAAGAAGACACTGTCCGTGACGTCGTCGCCGGGGAAGGACAATGTGGGGAGAGTGAAGGAAGAACGTCAGCATCTCGTCGCTGGGATCCATCAAAACGGACGCGCAAGTAGTGGCAGTCAGTCTACACCATACAAGAAGCGCAAGGCAGAAGTCATCGTCGTTCCGGACATGCCGATGGGGACGTCGCCGATCAAGTCTGCTCCACACACGCCTCGAAAGCATCGCCGAAGAAATGGCGGCATCTCGTCGCCAGCAGATTATGATTCGTACAATGGTCTGCCCGCCCGAGTGAGGTCGAGAGATCCGGCGTTGCCCAATGGCTCGGATACGAAGCCACTCTCCCCGAACGCAGTCGTCTCGGGCACCAATCGGAGTTTACCTGTGGGCTGGAGCTCCTCCGAGGATACAAACTACACGAAAGGGACGTGCATCCCAGTCAGTCCGCTGGAAAATATGTCCGCGGGGGAGTTGGAGGAACACATCAATTCGGTTCGCAGCGAAGGACGCATGAAGAGCTTCGAGAAGCTGGGGGACATACTCTCGAAGTTAATGACCGACGCGCGAAATCACCGCGGTGTATTCAATACCCCCGTGGATCCAATCGCCTTGGGTCTCCCGACCTACACTGACATTATCAAGGTTCGTTCTGTTTGTACTTGTTGAGTGGTTGTCGCAATGAAGGCTAATGGAGTCTTGTGTTGCTGGCGCTAGAATCCAATGGATCTGGGGACAGTGAAGAAGCGCTTAGCCGAGGGAAAATACTTGGAGATGCAAGATTTTGTGGCTGACGTGCACCTTGTGTTCGAAAATGCGAAACTATTTAACGCCCCGAAGCATTCGATCCACATCGATGCCGATATTCTGCTGCGGCGCTTTGACAACGAGATAAGGAGCGGTCTGGATCGACTGCAAAAGCGAAAGAGCGGACCAGCGCACTCCTGCAACGCGTGCCATGGCAACACGTGCATCCTCTGTGACCAACAGTGTCTCCCTTTCGCGCAGCCGCATCTTCAGTGCTCGGGGAGTTGTGGGACAGACATCCGCAAAGGATCCATCTACTACGTCGCGCGAGATGGCACCCGCGTGTGGTGTCACAAATGTCGGAATCGGATAGTTCGTGAAAATGGAAGCGCCTCCTCAAATGCAAACGGTCAATTGTCCCAAAGCAGTGCTGCTGCTGCTGCTATGAGGAGCCGCGCAGTTGGAATTGAAGCAGTGTCAGGAGATCCGAATGATTTGAATGCCACGTTGGTGAAAATGAAGTGTGACACGACCGTTGAGCCGTGGGTGAAATGCAGCGAATGTGACCGATGGATGCACCAAATTTGTGGGCTGTACAACTGTGTGCAGGGCGAGCATGAAAAACCACACGATTACGTGTGTCCGCTTTGTTGCTGGCGACAGAAAGCGGGCGTGCCACCACCAAGCTCTTCCCTTCACAACTTGCTCAACCCTGCGTCGGCTGATAAAGAAGAGCCTAAGAGCACGTGCCTTAATATCCCTCCCTGTGAGTTGAGTGAGTTCATCCAGGACTTCTTACGGCGGGAGCTCGAAGCGATCGGCGAGGGGGATGCAGCAAAGTCCCTGAATGTGCGTGTGCTGTCTTTCCCTGGAGAGAAAATGACGATCCCAGAGGGGGTTGTAAGGGCTTTTGAGGAAAACTCGAGTGTGTTGTCTCATATGTGTCCGGAGCGCGATGTCTCGCACCAACGACTGCCCGCTCAAGTGAGTTTCCTGTCTCGAGGGATCTATTTGTTCCAGAAGCACGATGGCGTCGATATTTCGCTGTTTACGTTGTACGCGCAAGAATTTGGTGAACATTGCGAGCTCGCTGTGAATCGACGGTCAGTGTATATTGCGTACATCGATAGCATCCGGTACTTGAAACCAGCGAGCGCGCGCACTTCGGCGTACCATTTCATGATGCTGGCGTACTTCGACTACATTCGCCACCATGGCTTTGAAAGAGTGCATATCTGGTCCTGTCCGCCTCAGAAACGGATCAGCTATGTGTTTTGGTGTCGTCCAGCGTTCCAGAAAACACCGAGTGCGGAACACTTGCGGTCGTGGTACAATCGGTTGCTGGGGAAAGCGAAAGCGCGCAAGATCGTGAAAGACTGGACGACATTATACGACCGCTACCTGTCCCACGAGGACTCGGATGTGCCCGTGAAAGAAGAGAACCCTGGACTCATTGCGACTCGCGGGGTCACATCTCGCATTGTCGATCCCGGCGATCTCGCTTGGCCAGTGAGCGAGTTGCCTCCGATGTTCGATGGAGATTTCATCCCAGCGGAGCTGGATCGCATTCTCGGTCGTATCGGTGCACGAAATGGGAAGATCCGCCGCGCCAATGAGTCGGTGAAAAACGCTTCCATCGGGAGTTCTGGTGGCAAACGTGCTGTTGGCGATCGCGTGGCGTGTATCAAAGAAGATCCAGATGGCTCGCATCCACCCGTGCACCAGGTCGAGTACAAGCTGCGAGAGGTCTTTTCCAAGTTGCAATTCGCGGTGAAACGTATGAAGCAAGATCTCCTCGTTGTGAACTTAGCTGGTGAGACCATGCCGCTAGTGTGTCGTCCCGAGACGACTGTGCCAGAGTGGCATCAGCGAGTGCCTCGCTTTTTCGGGAGTCGCTTCATGTTCCACCAACTGTGTTCGTACTCGGGGTACCAATTCGATTCTCTGCGTCGCGCCAAGCACTCGACCATGATGATCCTGCACCACTACTTCAACGAGCACGTCCCGCAGGTGAACGTGTTTTGTCGAGAATGCAGTCTCTTGATCACCCACGCCGAGTACTGGACGTGTCCACAGTGCGATCGGTTTGCCCTCTGCGACACGTGCTGTCAGCGCGACGGAGCCATGCATGCGCATGTCCTGCACTATGGCGCGACGGTGAATGTGCATCATGCAGCAGCTCAAAATGTAGCCATGTTGCCAGTAGCACCGAGTGACTTCCAGGTAGTCATACATAACCGCGACAAGTAGCACCACTTTCCCCTCTGAACCGATCTGCGTGGTACCAAAATGTTAGCATAGCACAACGTGTCTGTAAGAAGCGCAATATCCACAGACAGAGAGAGAGAGAGAGAGAGAGAGAGAGAGAGAGAGAGAGTCCTGAAGAAAGGCATCGTATTGTTAATGCAGTCGCCAGTTGCGAGGAAGAGGATGGGCGATACGTGGCGCAGCGCAGCAGCACCCGAACCCCGACTGGCGCTGGAAGACATCGCGCGCGACGGCTTCCGGCGCAAATTCTTTCTCAACGCGTTTGGCGACGAGCAGGAGGCGCTCGAGCTCTGCTTCGCGTTCCTGAGCCACGTGCGCAAGTACAAAACGCTTGCGGGCAAGCAAGAGGCGCTGCAGAACACCGTGCGTACTGCTACGATAGGTGGCTAATCAATCCGAGACAAGCAAAGACTGGAGACATCTCTCATGCTTTATCACTGTGTGTGTGTGTGCAACAGGCAAAGGAGCTCGTGGCGTTGTATGTGACCGACCCGCTGGTCCAGCAGCAGCAGCAACTACAGGTGTATCTCGTCACGCCGCAAGTGCAGAAGCTGCTTGCGCGCATTACTGCAGCCGTGGCGCACGACAGAAGTCCGCTGGACCTCTTCGCCGGACTCGAGGAGCACGTGACAAACCGCCTCACGCAGGAGAAGTTCCCGCAATTCCTCAACTCCGACCACTACGCGAAGCTCTGCGAAGCGATCCGCGAGAAGCGCGACCTGGCGCTGGGCGAGATCCTCGTGAATGCCCGGCGCACGCGCTTCCTCGAGATGTTTCTGCAGCGCAGCCACCCGCGGTTGGTCGGCAATTTGCTGTTCTGGGTCGACGTGCAGACCATTTTCCTGCCGCTCATCCAGGCCAACATGTTTTCCGTCGCGCTCTTCGAAGAGATCCAGGCCACGGTGCGCAAGCTGTTCAACGTGTACCTCACCGAGACATCCCCTTCCGCGGCGTCTTTAATCTCGGACGCCATGCGCAAGGACACGCTCAAGAGAATCATGGTGCTGCAGGGGGAACCGTTCTCGCCCCCACGGTACGCGAGTATCTTCCGAGCCGCGCAGGATCAAGTGTGGGAATGGCTGCAAACCGAAGTGTACCCGCAGTTCAGACTCTCACAGCACTATGTGCTGCTTGTCGTCGAGATTGAGAACCTCGAGTCGGACCACCAGCTGAGACGACTCAGTGAGCAGATGCAGCCACGTAGTACTCATAGCACAGCGCAGACGAAGAAGAAGCACGAGCCGAATTCTAGTGCGATCATCGTCCCGGTGGTCCAAGACAGCAACACGAACAGCGGACGAACGACGCAGCAGTGGCTCCGTCGCGCGAGCAGACAAACAACCCATGGAGACACAGTGCGCTACAAGCGCGTCGTCCAAGTCGAAGCCCTCGACGAGCGTGTTGGGTTCGCCAATGTTTGCTTCCACTCGCTTGAAGAAAATGAAACAGCATCGAAGTTGTCACCAGCAGCAGACCAGAGTACCACCGGCAACTACGCGATCAGCTACGATCTCTTTTGTGGCAGCCATGGCTCGTCACTCGACACCGAAAGTGTGGACCACCTGGTGAGTTGGAAACACGCTGGAAAGAAATGCAGCTTTGTCCTTCATGTTGCTGTTTTCTTTTCTGCTGGACGGGAACTGGTTTTAAGCTGATTGTATTTGGCTGCTGCAGGCGTATTGCTGGAACAAGCAAAGCATCAAAACGTTCCCCGCTGTGCTGTCGCCTTCGCACCGTTCGCAACACTTCAGTATGCTTCTGCCGAGCCTTGCTCTATTCCCGATTGCTTCCCATGAAGGAGGAAGTATGTGCTAACGCTCTGGGACGCATTTGTGTGATTTTTGCAGTTCCCAAACCGAGCGTGCACGATTTCCTGGTGCCGCTCGGCGATGATGGTCGCGAGATCTATGGCGTGTGCCTCACGCAATGGCACATCGCCGAGTCCCCCCTCGAAGAAGCAGCAGCAGATCCGAAACGAACCGCGAACAACAATTTCGCTTTTGAATCCCACGACGAAGTGGTGCGCTGCTTACCTCGCTTCATTAGCGTGACTTCGCCGCGACCCATGCATCGGAAAGCGAGAGTTCTGCTGCACCACCTGGCGTGTGAAGATCCGGTACTTTCACTGTGTGATGGTGTCATTTCTGTTTGTTCTTTTGACAGCCATATATGTTGCGATTATCTGACTTCTCTGCTTGTGGCTTGGTCGTAAATCCTAGGAGAGTCTTTCACAAGAGCGGATGCGAGAGTTGCTGTCATCGCTCCCGATCGTCTCGGCTCCAGCAAAGACGGTCCTCAATGCACGATACAGCGACTTTTATCTTCACGGACAGCTTGAGAATCGCGATTCCCCATTGCACTGGGTGTTTAAAGAACTCAGCACACAGGTGACGTGGGAAAAGGAGGACGCATCGTTTGAGTGAATGACCGCACTCCGCTGTACTGATCAAGGGGATTTTGTTTTTTCCTGACGCTGGTTGCAGACAATAACGAGTCTGCTAGCGCTCCTGCTCGTGGGGAAATCCGCGATTCTGGTGTCCGATCGACCGTCCACCTTGGTTCTCGCAGGGAACGCGTTGAAAGAGCTGCTTCGTCCATTCGAGTGGACGGTGCGTGCTCATTTTGCTCCGCAAGCATCGGCTTTCATCGCCACCGTGCTGTCGGTGTTTATTTTATGATGGCCATTCTGATGCCTGGCGTGTGCTTTTCTCTCTTCCGCAGCACTTTTTCCTTCCATTTTGCCCGATCGAGAAAGCCACTTTGTTGGCCAGCGACGACTTTTTCAGCGGCAAGCATGGATCATCCCCCTATATCATCGGCTTTGAAAGTGCGCTCGTCCAGCAGAAGCACATGGAAAAGGACACGAACCAGCGCCATCGAATCAGTTGAGTCATTCGCTGTTGCGTATTCTATGCTTGTGAACCGTGTGCACTCGGACACTTTTCACTCGCTGTGATGTGCTTTTGTTCTCATCCACTTTTGTTCGGCTCGTAGGAAATAGCATTTACAACGTCCACAAAGTGTCGCTGCGCCTTCAGCTTCCCGGCTTGAATGCATCCGGCTCTGGCGTCAATACGCTGGAGCCACCGTCATACGCGCCAGAAATCCTCCAATCCCAGGCGGTGGTGCTGGACATTGACAACGACGACCTGTATCTCCCTGGGAAAATGGACGTCCCAGGATTCCCTCGTGCGTGCTTTGCCTTTTTACCTCTTGTGTGACGTGGCCAGAGTTCGTGCTTTCCTTTTTCTGATCGAATGCTTCCTTACGGGTTGTTTGTATAGGAACACTTGTTCGATCGTTGGAAGGAAATGTGAAAGAAGTGCTCGCGCGAAAGCAGATCCTGAACGCAGATACCCAGCTGTTTCGACCAAAAACGCATTCGAGTTTCACCGACGCGATGACCGAGCAGCCACGCGGCAATATATCGGAGCCAACTGCTGCTAGCGTGGAGGATCCGCTGTCAGACGACCCATGCGTTGTGCATGTGGATGCGGAAGTGGAGCATGGGACTCGGTTGGCGTTTCTTGGGTTCCTGGAGGCGCTGTTCGGTGACGTTGTCTACCATTTCTGCTCGTTCGGGAAGGGGTTCCCAGCCGATGAGCTGTTGTTACAGGCTCCGGGAGAGCGGTACCTGGTGTTTGAGGTGGACTCGTTCCTGGATGCGCACATCGAGTTAGGGTGTCGCGAATTCTTTCGACATTGCTTCCAAACAGAGGTGCGTGGTGTGCATATCGTGTGTGTTGTGTTTGCATGCTGCAGCTGAAAGTCTCACACTAGGAGAATCTCTAGTGCTCGCAAACGGATAGATGATCGCTCTCTCTCTCCATGCATACTAGCTGACCTTTTTGATTATTGTATTAATGATGCTGTTTGCTTGTAGCTTTTCCGCAACTTCCTACTGCGTCAGCACGCGCAGTTCGCGCTCCCTGCTTCATCATCAGCCCAGACAGACGACGAAGACGTCCAATGAGCTTGATGCCGCACGCACAAAGCATGTAGAATCATGCTCCCATCCGCAGCTCGTCTCCATGTCGACTGGTCGTTCTCTTTTTGTTGTCAACCACTCACGGCTTCAAGTACGTCCGCGGTGCTTCTTCGTATCGGGTCAACTCGTCGAGACTCACAAAGTTGAACTTCTTGGTGAGTGGCGGCAAGGCGGTGGTCAAGACCCCCACTGTCCACGCGCGGTCATGCACGATGATCACGGAGCCACTGCGCGTGAACGCGCGCAAATACAGCGAGTTGATGCGCTCGGATTTGATCTGCGCGTCGTGCGGGTACACACTGCCGAGGCAGATGCGGTACCCATTGGTCTGGATGATCTCGCGCATGCTGGACGTGAACCAGCCCGAGGCTGGACGCAACCACCGCACAGGTGCATTGCTGTTCAAAGTCGCATTGCCGCCGAGCAGCTTCGTGGTTTCTGCTTCGACCTGTGCAGTTGTTGCTGCAGTTGCTGCAGTTGCTGCTGGCGTTGGGGGATCGGGTTGGTATTCGCGGATCGCGCGGTCGCACTCCTGGAGTTTCTGTTCGAACACGTGCAAAGCGTCCAGCACGCTCGCGCGGTCCTCGGTGAGGTGGTTGCCGAGCGTATGTCCCTCGCGCACGATGCGGCGCACCGTTTCTTCGTTCCCAGCAATGCGACTGCTGATGATGAAGAACGTCGCCTTCACGTTCTGCTTCTTGAGGATGTCCAGGAGCAGCGGTGTGTGCGCCGACGGCGCGTCGTCGATCGTCAGCGAACACACTTTCGCGGACGTGTTCACGCACCAGAGCACCGAAGGGTGGGACGTCCACGCCAGGAGGCGTATGAACCACCGCGGTTGCACATACGCGAGGAACAGCAGCAGCAGCAGCGCGATCGCGAGCACCGTCGTGCCGATCTGCAGGACATTTGAGATCGACGCTGGGAGCACCACGCTGCTTGCAGTCATCGTAGTAGATGTAGCAGCAGACTCCTGTATGTCTACCGACGCAGCAGCAGCAGCGACGATCGCGTGGAGCGCCGTGCCCAGCAGAGCAGAAGCATGCGCCATCTGCAAAAGCGAGCTCTTCGTGACCATCTTTCGCTCTTGCGTTCGTTCTTTCTGGCGAGTTGATTTGTGTGGGTGTTTATTTCGAGAAGCGCC
Organism: Globisporangium heterothallicum; assembly: GCA_023334155.1. Lineage (NCBI taxonomy): Eukaryota > Oomycota > Peronosporomycetes > Pythiales > Pythiaceae > Globisporangium > Globisporangium heterothallicum. Next base: position 15,286 of record JAASGH010000164.1, read on the forward strand.
AATAGGAAGATTCGCCTGGCTTTTGTGACGGGTCGGAACAAATGTGGAAGGGATGTATCCATTAAGTGCGGCAGTGAGTGTATCCGCACTTAGTCGTACTGTATGGTGCGAAAGTACTCTTTCTGTCACCTCACAAAATGACAGCTTGTGTAAATGGTGAAACAGCGCGTTTTTGGAAGTGTTGCTTGCATTTGTAGAGGTTCATAAAGTGGCATTTATTTGTGTGGTATCTGATAAGTTGCACATTCGAAACAACAGGGCCTCCGTTTTTGCATATGATGCATAATTGGTCTTGATCGCAATTATGCCCAATGACACGCGTCCTCCAAAAGAACAATCCAAATGCTCAATCGAAGAGGTCGCTACAAACGAGGCGATGTCCGAGACTACCATGTAGTCAACCTCATCTTGACTACCGATGTGAAAAATGCTCCCCCTTTTCACACCTCCCTCAAAAATGGGTGAACATTTCCTGTCATGTGGATGCATCTCTCCAGCTTTTTCGTTTGTTCTAGCTCAGCTAGCGGGGGATTGAACTGCAACTGATCAATCGTCTAGTGGTGCGAGAAGACGGGATCGTGGAGTCCAAATGCTGCGATACAAAGTGACGAAGAGCGAAGCAGTCGGGAAAAGAGAGAGCAACAACAGCAACAAATCACAATACTCGCTCACGCACGAATGGAAACAAAAAGAATAGCGCACAAAAGGCATTCGCCTTCCAACGCACGCTGTATTTACTCGTTCTTTCCACATGCAAAGAAGAAGAAGAAGAAGAAGAAATCTACTACCAAACCAAATTAGAGGAATCGAGTCCATCCCAAGCACGACGAGACGTCTACAAGAACTTGGCAACACCATCTTCAATGGACTCCTTGGCCAGCTCAGAGGCATCGGTAGCAGTGAGGTGGATACCAACTCCCATCAACACACGCTTGATAGACTCCTTCGACGACGCGTAAAGCATCTTGCTCTTCACGCGCGCGGTGTCTGGCGACCAGGACAAGAACACGAGCTTCGACGTTGGACGACCATCCTTCGTGGTCACGTCCAGATCGATCAACCCGTATCGGCAGTCGTTGGTGATTTGCGACAACTTCTCGGCAAAGTCGTCGTAGCTCTCGGTGTTGGCACCGGTGGATTCGATCACGATTTCCGTGTCATCGACAATCTTGTAGATGAAGTAGCGGTAGTTGTGTGGCTCACGCTTCAATTTGAAGTCGTTGAACTGGGTGATGACATCATCGTGGACACCGACGCCGGACGACTACAATACAAGTGCACACACACACACACAGCGTGAGCGTCTGCACCACACGACGCGTCTCTCTGTAAACCTACAGACTGCTTACCATATTTGTACTGTGGGGGGGAAAAGAGGGGGGACGAACGAAGAAGCTCTCGAAGACCTGCTGGCAAAAACACAACTGAATCAGCAGGCAATGCGGGTTTGGCTCGGCTGGTGCGACCCCCTTTCCTCCCCTCCCGCGCACTTGGGTAAACTATACCTCGTCTTTGTGTCGTCCTCTCATGCAGCGTGCTTCGTTCTTTCCCCACCTCTCAACCCACCACACACGACGCTTCTAATAGGGAGGCGCCAGTACTGCGGATCGCACATATCATCCATCCCATACAAACACACAGTTCCTAACAAAAGACCGTTTCTTTGTCTCGATGCTTCGAGACCTCTCCATACAAGACAACGTCACAACAACTTTCTTGCAGGAAAGGGTACATGCAAAATGTGCTGATGAGCTGGACGATCCGAGAGAGAGAGAGAGAGAAAGAGAGTATACGTGCATGCTGATAAAGATCCGGAGGCGAAGACGATATTCATGTCGTGCAGATAGTCGCTTCGATCTCTTTACGAGACCTATCCAAACGCTTCCTCTTTTCTTCCCCCCTTGCTCCATCTTCAACTGCCGCGTATGCCACTGTACACGCAACGTCTCTGTGCGGAGCGTCCCACGTTCAAACGCAAAACAGAACCCGCCTTTTGCGTCCACGGTGCAGTCAGCTAGGCTTTCCACTGCACAGCTTGAAGTGCGAGCTTGGCGCTTTTCGAAACGAGTGCGTCCGGATCCGCCATGAGCGTGCGCAGAAAGTACTCTGTCGACGAGATATCCAGCATGCGTCGCGCGGGCGGGTACGCGGCCATGACCGTCAGCAGCTTCACCGTGTTGAGCTGCACGAGGAATTTCGGCGATTGCAGCAGCTGCGTGAGGTTCTGCAGCCCTTCGTGCGCGACGATCGCGCGCTTGGCTTCGTCGTAGATCGCGATGCACATGAGCGCACCGGCGCTTGCAGCCGTGACCTGCCATTGCGAGTCCGTGAGCAAGTTGCAGAGCTTTTTCACGGCTCCCTGCTCCACCGCGGCTTTCTTCGCCTTTTCCACGTACCCCATCGCAGCGATTGCGTCACAGGCAGCGACGCGGATCTCCATCTTCGCGTCGTACAACCGCTTGCCGCACAGATCCATGGTGTCCATTTCCAATGCGTGGTACACGGTCGCTTCAACGCCATCGTTCACGATGTGTTTCAGCAGCTGCAGCGCACGCAATTGCACGTCGTCATTGAGATTGCGCTTCAGATGCTCCACCACAACCGCCAAGTATCCCGCCTTCGAGAGCAATTGCGCGCCGAGAAACGAACGCGAGATGCTCAACAGCGCGTCATAGAGATGGCAGCACGTGCGCTTGTTCGCTGCCGGAGCAAACACTTGGAGAATATGCGCCGCGATCTCGCTTTTCATGATCTCGGCTTTCCCGCACGGCGACTCGGCGACCACACTGAACACTTTTCCCGAGAGTTCCTGGATCTCCTTGTTGTCGTCGAGAATCCCGAGTTCAATGAGCTCGAGCGCGCCGTGCTTCATGCACATCACGAGCTCCTGTGGCTGCTTGAACACTTGGGCGAGCGCGACGAGCACGCGTTTCTTGAGCACGTCGTCGCCTTCTTGGAGCAAATGCATCAGATGCGGCCAGTTCTCGGCGCCAAACGCTTCGGTGACGCGGTCGTATGGGATCTCTGCGACGTTCGCTTTCGTGGACACGAGCGTCAGATGCTGCGCCGCCGTGCGCTTGTACAGGAACGCACCCTGCGCGCGCAGGTGCTTGATGCCCGAGCCGCCTTGTGGCATCTTTATCACTGCGACTTGTGTCAACGACTCGAATAACTACCATCTAATACCGGAGCCATTTCGCTTCAACATGGACCCAAAAGTAATGGCACACAAACCCCGAAAAGGGTAACCGCCACCATACGCTGACAAGGTTTGCTTTTGTGGTGCTGGCGGATACTCTGGTCCGCAAAAGTAATCGCCAATCGCTCATGTTGCACGCACTCACTGTCGACAGACTCACTTCTCACCCACTTGAGGGGGATCCAATAGGCGGTGCATTGCCTTGCGCACTCCATCGTCGCATGAGTGGGGGGATCTTTTTGCCACTGGGCGGCGGGTTGCTGGTCGTGCTCACATTATCACCAGTATTGCTCGTGCTGGCTGGTGCACTGGAGCTTGAGGAAAGCGTCGACGTTGTTGGGGGGAACGGCGTGCGGTTCTTCACGTACATCTCGGGCGGCACGAACGCCACAACGACGGAGGGCGGTTTATGGTGGTGGTGGTGGGTTTTCTTATTCTTCGCAACCATGCTCTCCTTGCCTTGCTCTGCTTTGCTTGACGCTTCGCTCACTAGAGCCCAAAAATCAGGAATCAGCGGCTCGATGGTGTGGGTGTCGACGTGGCTCGCGACCAAATTGAACTCCACCGAGTACCCGCGCGACTGGATCGGGTACAAATTGTGTCGGAGCGTGGGGAAGTGGCTCGGCGGGAGCCAATGCGCGTTCGAAAGCGTCGGCACGGACAGCTGGCCGCCGTTGTCCACGTCGCGACTGAGAAAGCTGCGGTCACTCTGCCACGTGCCACTCGACGTTGCAGGCGGCTGATCGTCGTTGTCCATCAACTGATAGAGAATCGCCGAGATCTTCCCTTCTCGCGGGTCATCCGTGCGCGCAAACTCGGCGAGTTTCGAGAGCAAATCGATGCACATGGTCTTGAAGAGTGGGTCTGTCGCGTTCTCGTTGCTGTCGTCCAGAAGCTCGAGGACCGATGCAATGATGCCGCACGAGCCCAAAATGCCGGCAACACCAGGTTTCTGGCAGATGAGACAGAAAATCGCGATGCAGTTCTTCTTCACGTACAGCGAAGAGCACTGGTGCATCAGCACCGCCAAATGACTGATTGCACCGCCGTCGAGAAGAATCTGCGTATTCCCAGGCGCAATCGCGAGTTTGCGGAGAACTGCCGAGCAGAGCGCACGGTTTGCAATCGCAGCGTGGGTGCTCAACCAGAGCACGAGCGGCAAAATGGACATGGACAGCAGGAAACTGGTGTTGCTCTTGCCGAGAAACAGGTTGCATGCACAAATGCCGATGTCTTCTTTGCACTGGTTTGTATCGCCGACGTCGTACAGGTCGCGCAGCAGCGCCATGGACGTCTCGGCCATGAGCCCTTTGTGGCACGAGCTCTCGCAGGAAAAGTTGCGAAGAATGCCGGCGCTCAATTTGGACATCTCCGCGGTATACCCGTGGTTGTGGACGGCCATCGCGATATACGAGAGGATGTCCGTACTTGCGATCGCAGACAGGAGTTCTTGGTCGCAGGAGATGTTGTAGACGCACCGCACGAGGTGCGTTTGCGCGTCCTTGGTCGTGTGAAGGAAGAGACTGGGCAGCGCCTTGAACGTGTCCTCCTGGACCAGTGCGCGTCTTGTTTGTTCGTGCAGCGACATGTGGAGCAGTAGCAGACAGCACGGCGTGGAGCAATCGTCTCGCTCCCCGCTCATAATCTCGACGAGAGCACGAACCGTCGATGGCTTTGCAAATTCGGCTTCCAAGTCCAACGAATTTGGGAACAACGTCACCAAGAGATGCGCGACGCGTGCTTTGATATCGATATCATGGCTTTCGTGCTCGAGCACGTGCAGCAGGTGCGGTAAAACGCCGGCATGCATGAGCAGTGGCGCACTGGACAGGTCGCACAAGATGTTGGAGATGCCTTTGAGCAGCTTGACTTTGGTTGTGTGTGGCGCAGTCGAGTGGAGGAGCACTTGGAACATCGCCGAGAGGATCGGGATCTTGAGCACGCCTGTGCGTGTCGTTGGGTAGAACGTGAGCGCACAAAACGCATCCGAGAGGATCTCAAAGTCTTTCGGCTCCATGCCGCTGGTAAACAATCCAAACGCCCACAGCAACCCGTCGCGGCACATCTGCGCAATATTCGCGTCGTGGCGCAGCAAATTCATGACCGCTTTCATGCAAATGCGGCGCGTCTCCGGGTCGTTCGACTTCACACAGGAAATGACGAGCAACGCACGCAACGCGCCATGTTTCACTAATGCGTCAATGTTCTCCTCGGACGTCGATATATTGCACAGCGTCATGGCGCAGGCGCGGCGCACAGCTTCCTCGGGGGCTGCAGCGAGGTACGTTAGCGATTTGATGATCCCACTGCGGATGAGCGTGGAGCAAACCGATGCGGTTCTGGACAGGTACGAGTACGCGTGAACGCAGAGCCGCAGAGTTTGGGCATCGTCTTCGCTGGCAAGGATAGCTAGCGATGCGATCAAGCCACACTGAACCATAGGGACGCGGCATTCGTCGATCATCGCAAAGCGCGCGAAGCACGCAGCACAGCCAGCACGAATGGCGGGACCCCCTTTCGCGCAAATGTCTGCCAACACTGGGAACAGCTTCGCTGCGAGCCCCACGAGCTCTGCTTGAGGCAACGTTCGGCCATCGAAAAGGATGCAAACCGCCTCAAGGCACATGGACTTGGTGTCGTCTTCGCAGAGTCGGGCGAACTTCCCCAGCAAACCCAGCACACTCCCCTCGGCAAATACCAAATGCACTTGGTATTCCTGACACAGGTTGAAGAAAACACCGCACAGGAGAGACAGAATGCGCTCTTCCGGAGTCGTGCTTCCGAGCTCCAGTAAACGTTTCGACGTCAGTGTAGCGACGTCCACTTTGCTGTATCGGAACGAGAGGTTGTACAGAAGCAAGACCTGTAAATACAGCTCCGACGTACCCGTCTCAAAGCCATTGTACTCGACATGGCTGAAGATGGGCTGGAGGTGCTGCGGTTCATCCAAGAGCTCCTCTAGACTCTTGGACTCGCTCAGTCTCCCACCGCTCGATTCTTCCTCTTGCTCGCTCCAGGCAAGAATACACGTCAAGGAGAACAGCACGTAGCACGACATCTTCGTATCCTTCGTCTCGGAACTGTGCTCAAACGAGAGCAGGAAGCGGAAAAAGGGTTCGCTGACGGTGTGGATGTTGGTCGGATCGGACAAGATGATCGCGATCAGCTGGTAGATCAAGATCCGACTCTCCATGTGCATCACGCGCGTACTTAACTGGTCCAACGCGTCGAGAGCCTTTGCGCTCCCCATGCATTCTCGCGCCACGGCTTCCGGCGAGAGATTGATCAGGATCAGCAGCGCGTACTTGATGTGCTCTTCCTCCTGCAAGTTGTGCAGCTCGTCAACGAGCACTCGCACACAGTCGGAGCGAATGATAGCTCGTCGACACGCCGCATTGTCGGAAAGATGCCAAAAGGAGACCAACGCGTTCACGCGCACGCGTTCGGGGTTCTTGTCGGAGAGAAACACCCGCAGCATGCCGATCGTCTCCGACGACTCGACGAGCTTGAGTTGGTTCACCCTCGTGCACGCAAAATTGTAGAGCGCGCGACTGAGCGTCTCTCGGTCGCGGCTCTCCTTGCCGAACTCGACCAACGCGCGCACCACGTCTTCAACACGCGGATACGAGCGGTTGGGACACGACAGGTTGAAAATGGCAAAAGTGCACATCGCATCGGCGAGCTCCGAGGTCTTCCGGCTCTTGAGGATACTCTCGAGGGCTTTCTCTTTCACGAAGGTGCTCTCGAACGAGTCCTCGATCGTCAAGTTGGCGAGCGTCGCGAGCGCATTGCTGAGCAACCGCTTTTCCTGTGTAATGTTCGCGACCAGGTTGACCAAGATCGCGAGCGCATTGTGATTGAGAATCGCCTGACGTCCTGCAGTGTCGCTGGACAAGTAGCACATGGTGGAAACGCAGCACGCGAGCGTCGTCATGTCCTTCGTACGAATCAAAGTGAGGATATTGGGGATCACGTTGTCACTCAACAGGTTCCCGTGCAGGTTCGGGTTCGCCGCCATGGCTTCCACTGCGAGGATGTATTGGCGCTTCTTTCCGACTTTGCTTGCCTTTTCAGAGCCCTTGACTTCGCTATCGGGAGGGGACATCGGCGCAAGTTTGACTTGCGTCTTGTAGTTGGCGCCCGCTTTCTGTCGGATCGCAGCCGCTTTCCGCGTCGGAGGAAGCCTCGACATGTACAGCGTCGCGTCAGAGTAGAGTCCTCGCTGCGCAAAGACATCCCCTTTGTACTGGAAATTGAGTTTGTGCTCGAACGCATTCGGGGGAGTGAACTCGTCTTCGGATGTGAAATAGTGCTGCTCTCGGTGGGTCTCCTTAGTGGGTGGTGTCAGTGACCGACTGGCATCGTTCGACTCCAGCTTGTCCGTGCGCATGAAGCTGCCGGAGGGCTTGAGCTTCGCATCCGCCATGGTGTTGAGTTTGCGTTCCTCTTCTTGAGCTGCTGAGTTGAGCATCTCTGCGTCGGACACATACCTTTCGACAGAAATAGCTCCGTCCAGTCAGCGCAGCCATCACGGAAGCTAATTTAATAGGAGTGAGTCGGAGAACTTTTGACCTCTATTTTCATGCTCTTCCTTCCAAGGACGAAAATGCTAGCGAGCTGGGAGATCACGACGCTCACGACCGCGTACCGATACCCATAGGAGACACGACGCGACAAGAGCCTGTCCAGTTCATTCACCCATGTCACCACGGTCGAGAGCGACCCAAGTGACCGGACATAAATTGCGGCTTCGCCTTCTTTTGAAGTGTCCATGTCAATCTGCTTGTTTTTTTGTTTTTGCATTTTGAAAGCGCTTTGTCAGCAATGATTTTGTAGTGAGATTCATTGCTCGCTTATTTCCGAATATAAGCTAAGTACGCAGGAACTTATTTTCAGATGACAAAACCACGAAAGTGGATAATCTCGCTTATCTCCGACAAACACTCGAAAGATCAGGAATATTTGACACAAATAGACTGTGAAACCGCCATAAAAGTCACCCAAACAAGTATGTTCGCGCTAATTTCCGAATGCAAAAAACAGAACTTGGTGCGAACTTAAGGAATGTCACTTACATTCTTTAAGATAAACATTTCTTGCCATTTCCGATCGCGATTTTGGCATGATTTTGCACTGACTTGGAGTAATTCAACTTTGATTTGAGTTAACGCTGTTCATAAACAATACACTTTTGCATAGCTCCGCAATTTGTCAAAGTACGTGCGGATTTAGCAAAACTGCTTGTGCAAAATCCCTAAATGTCTATTTTTGATGTCAATTTAGCGATTCTACTAAAGTTGGGTTACTTTGATATGTTAAATAAATGAGATAGGGTATCAATGTATTCCACTGTTATTGTTAGAAACACCTAACAGCCAATCATGGATTTTACAATCCTTTTAGCCCAATCGAACTACTCGAAAATACCAGCGTGATGCAATAGAAAACTGACCACGGAGTAGCTTACATGGATAGGAAGATTATTGATAAAGCTGCATTAGGGAGCCTAGGATGCGAAGGATCCAGTGCGGCAAGTTAAAAGAGGACATCAGCTAGCAGCGCACCACCCAAGACTCCTGCTCCGACGCCAAGAGCCATCTCGGCTGCATCGCCTCCACTGCCGCGACGACGGTGGCGACCATGGTGGTGGTGGTTGTCGTGGTATCCAGGGGTGCCACCGACGTACATCACTGGTGCAGGTGCTCCATACACCACTTGAGGTGCTGGAGCTCCATACACAACTGGAGGAGCCGCCATCATTGGTGGAGGATAAGCGTAACCTGGTTGTTGAGGAGGGTACTGTTGGTGCTGAGGAGGATACTGTTGGTGCTGAGCATAGTGTTGCTGGTTTGGGTCGTAGTACGGCTGCTGTGGTGGGTACTGTTGTTGTGGTGGGTACTGTTGTTGTGGTGGGTACTGTTGTTGTGGGGGGTACTGTTGCTGTGGGGGGTACGCTGCTTGCTGTGGGGGTGGGTATGCTACCGCCGCAACGGTAGGCTGGACAAAAGCTACTGCTGGGGACGCAACCTTTCCGGTCTTACCGCCAGCAGCACCAGCACCGACCAATTGCACGCGGAGGTTGATTTCACCAGCGCGCTTGCTCCCATTGTTGAGCGTGTACCACTCGTCGACCAAGTTGCCGTGGAGGAACATGTTGACTGGGAGACGGACTTCGCCAATCAGAGTGCTACATATCGTACACGTGGGGAGGGAAACGACAAACACATCAGTCCATCGAAGCCTCGAAATTAACAGACTAATCGCATAATTAATCAATAGTGTATCCATCGTTACCTCGCCGTGAAGTTCTTGTCCTTCACTTCGATGCGCAACTGGTCCAACTGCGGATCGTGGGCTTCGAACGTAAAGCGTTCATTCCACACAGGCGACTTATCTGGCACACCAAACAATGTTTTTCAAAAAGCAAAAAGAATCGTCAGCATCTGAGGACACAAAAGCATGGGATTTGCTTCCCCTTTCAGAAACGCACCTCCGTTGTCGTGCACGCGGGTCTTGAACGTGCGGTTGCGCACGGTGATCTTGCAGTACGGGTCCTGCTTCCCGAACGTCTGCTTGTCCAGCAGGTTTCGCGCGCACACGGCACGCACATGAAGTTCCACCATTCTGGTCTTCTCTTCTTCTTCTTCTGCTTCTCTGCTTCTCTTCTCTTTGAATTGTGAGCGAGGGAACAGCACTCGACTATGCCGCGCTGCTGACCACTTCTCGATACTGAAAGCAAGTGAAGGGGAAACGTAATCCGAACTCGCCCTTTTCGTGTCATACGCACACGGGACAGAATAGTTCTTACAACGAGAGAGTATCCATTACAGAATTTTAATCGATGGAACAAAACAAAAAGACCGGTTCAGACCAAACCATGGATTCTTAATCGTGCATTGACTCATCTCCCTACAAATGAATAATTGGATCAGGAATGCGCTTTAGAAAGGGTTGCAAAGACCTCTCATAGATCATAGATCGAGGCTTTTCGATCCACTTTCACTAGCGACACAAAATGTTTCTCAAGCGTTCGAGCGAGTTTTGGCCGACACTCTGTGCTTCGATCCAGCCTTGTTGAACACAAGCGGTCAACCACGTGACACTTCTGAGGTAGACTCGGTGGAGCCAGAGCAGCGTTCGCTCGTGCGCGCAACGCCTTGCACGTCGACTCGGACCTCGATGACAATTATCTGAACACGCCGTCGATTCAGAAACTCGACAAGTGAACATGCAAGAATATGCTAGCTTCATTATCAGCAATAGCTACCAAGGCACCATGGATTACGGCGTCCCTAGTCGAAGAGAACATCGCCTAGGAGCATACCACCCAAGACGCCAGCACCAACTCCAAGCGCAGCTCCCCCGGCGTCTCCACGGCGACGACCGTAGTAACCACCGTCGTCACCATGGCGATAGTGGCCGTGATATCCTGGCGCTCCAAACATAACAGCTGGCGGTGCGCCGTACACGACCGCAGGTGGAGGTGCTCCATACACTACAGGAGGAGGTACCATCACTGGTGGCGGCGGTGGTGGAGCGTACGCATAACTGGCATTTGCAGCGATTTGGGCCTGCTGCTGAGCGATCTGTTGTTGCTGCTGCTGAATTTGCTGCTGCTGCTGCTGTAGCTGCCATTGCTGCTGTTGCTGTTGCTGTGCGTTTGGCTGCTGATGTTGCGGATTTGGCTGCTGCTGCGCATATGGCTGCTGCTGCGCATATGGCTGCTGCTGCGCATATGGCTGCTGCTGCGGGTACGGATTGACGCCACCTACATCATCGTTGCAGCATTCACTGTTAGCATGGAGGAATTTATGCTTGATGCTTCATCGAGAGGCTTTCAAAATGCAGCGAAATGCATTCAATACCTTGAGGCGGTGGGTATGCCACTTGTTGGGGAACTGGATACCCTGGAGGTGCATATCCGGCTGCAACGGGCTGCGCAAACGCGGCCGGCGCCACCAACTTGCCGGCTTTCCCACCACTTGCGCCAACTAATTGCACCCGCAAATTAATCTCCCCCGCTCTTTTGTTTCCATTGTGGAGCGGGAACCACTGATCGATCACGTTGCCGTGGAGAAACATGTTGACTGGCAGTCGACACTCGCCAATAAGAACGCTGCAGTTCATAGCACCAAAAGAAACAAAATGCCACATAGTAAATCAACAAATGGGGATCCATCCATCGATGATGCCGATGGGATGCGTTCGCTCGTTACCTCGCCGTGATGTTCTTGTCCTTCACCTCGATCCACAGCTGGTCCAATTGTGGATCGTACACTTCAAACGTAAAGCGTTCATTCCACACAGGCGACTTTCCTGTCACAAACAAAGAAGCAATTAAAAAACACCAGCATTCAAGGACGCAAAATACTCGCGAAAGGATTTCTCCTGCTTGCTTCACCACAACGCACCTCCGTTGTTGTGCACGCGGGTTCGGAATGCGCGATTGCGCACCGCGATCTTGCAGTACGGATCCTGTCTTCCGAAGGTCTGCTTGTCCAGCAGGTTCCGCGCACACACAGCGCGCACATGGAGCTCCGGCATCTTTTTCTTCTCGGTCTTCTCTTTCGGGTCTGCTGAAACAGAATCTGTGCTGCAACCTATCGTGGGACGTTCTCGAGCCGCCTGTCACAACTGACAGTTGTACTGCGTGTACTGAATGGAACATTTCCAGGACACAACAGTTCTTGTAGAGCGATGCACTGCTGCAGTAGTGATGCATGGTGTACTAGCAGAAAATAAGCACTGGTTGCATTGATGATGATCCCACGTTTTTGTGGCGATGTGGTTGTCTAATATGTGGTGTTCAGTATCCAGTGGAGTGCACCCGCATCTGTCACTCGGTGTCTCCGTCTTTTGCTGATTGCGTCATCTCTCCACCCACATGTGCAATTTCGCAAATCGCTGTTGATGATGCTCTGGATGCGAGCAGCTCCTTTGTTCGTGGTGGTGCTTGGTGTTCTCCTTCAAAGCGTCTTCCTATTCACCAACGAGAAGAAGGACGAAGAGATGGTGGTCGTTGTGCGCGCCACTGCAGATGAAGTCGGCTCGGCCGTCGGCGAACTCGTGCTGGACGTGAGCCAGAAGGCGATCGCCTCCCACGGACGCTTCACGCTCGCGCTTTCCGGAGGCTCGCTCCCAAAGGTATTGCTCGACTTGGTCACGCGGATTGGCCATCCAGGATATCTGATTGTATGTATGTGGCATGCGATGCGTGTAGATTTTGAACAAGGGGTTGGCGGCGATCAAGGGCGATGTGGACTACTCCAAGTGGTACGTGTATTTCGCCGATGAGCGTTGTGTCCCACTTGAGAGCGATGACAGCAACTACAAAGCCTGCAAGGAGGCTCTCTTTGACCATGTACGTACAATGAAAGGCGAGGGGTAGCGCGACACGTTCAGTAGTGTGGCTGATTGGCGGATCCTATTCCCTTTCACGTATGAATCAACAGATTGCGATCCCTGCGACCCAGATTTACACGATTGATGCGTCGCTGAGTCCAGAAGCCGCCGCTGTGGACTACACCGCTAAGCTCGCGAAGGTTTGGGGCGACGAGGTGAGAACTGCGATGATCCGCAGAGTGCTTTTACACGAGCAACTCTGTGCTAGTGCTAAGTGTCGCAATAACTGCTTGCTCGGGTGTAGTTGCCACGCTTCGATTTGATCCTTCTCGGCATGGGTCCGGATGGGCACACTTGCTCGCTTTTCCCGGGCCACAAGCTACTGAAGGAAGACAAGCTGTTCGTTGCGTCCATCGAAGACTCGCCAAAGCCACCACCGCAGCGCATTACACTCACGTACCCAGTCGTGAACAACGCCGAGCACGTAAGTCTAGCGACCAACGCTTCTTTTGTTGAGGTTCGCGTCGATGGCACTTGTGTGGATCCTAACGCTGTATGTCTAATGTCTGTTGCGCCATTGCGAACCGTGTGCCCACAGGTCGCGTTTGTTGCAACGGGTGCGGGCAAGGCAGACCTCATGCCGCACATGACTGGCGCTGAACAACGCGACCCTCCTCTCCCAGCGGCTGCCGTGAAGCCGACGAACGGCGTTGTCTACTGGTACATCGACCAGGACGCTGCTGCGAAGCTGTAAAAGAGTCCCAGAGACGATTCCTTCGAGTGATCGGGCAGGTTGGAAACAGCAAAGAGAAGATGAGGAGAATGCCTGCAAAATAAAAACAGCCATTGTCAATTGCGCATTGAAATAAGGAATGATCGCTGCAACGAGAGTGATTGTCTTGTGGTATTGTCTGATCTTGTTTCTGTCGTTGACGTGGATCTTTCCTCCCCTCCCATTGGCTGAAATATTCCACATTTCCTGCAAACCACACCTCGTGGTTGGTTGTTACTCGAATCCGTCCATCTGATTCGCCGAATTGGTTGAGATTGCGCATGTCGTTCGCTTTTGTGGGGTCGCCTTCGCTTGACTCGCCTGCCTGTCAGCAGCTCCACACACCTTCACTTTGCCTTCTTCATCATCCGCCCCCGAGCAAACGCCAGCATGACCGCCAGCGCCAACGACAAGAAGAAGACTACCGCGCTCGTCGCGATTGCGACCGTGGCCGCCCTCGCCGGACTGGGCGTATGGGCGCGCAGCCAGCAGCGCAAGAAGCTCGCCGCGCAGCGCAAGCAGCTCACGAACCTGCGCTTCGACTTGAGCGTCCAGGAGATTGAAGACGAGACCGCGCGCATCATCGCCAAGATGCAGCAAGTCGACGACGAGGTCGCTGGTCTTGCGGCGTCGCAGATCACGTTCGCGACCACCGCGCAGAAGCTGATCGATCTGGACTTCGAGATGCTCAGCCGCGTGACCAATGTGACCTTCTTGGGTCACGTGTCGGCGAAGAAGGACATCCGTGACGCATGCAACAAGGCTGACGAAGCGATCACGGACTTCTCTGTGAAGCGCGGCATGCGTGTGGACGTGTACAAGACGCTGCACACGTTCGCTTCAAGCCCAGACTTCAAGGTATGCAAACATACGCACGCACGCATGATCGGTATGACGTTCGTACTGATTGCAACTGATAATTGCTTCAATCTTTGTGAAATAGAAATTGACGCCTGTGCAGCAACGCTACGTGAGCAAGGTTGTGCAAGATTTCGAGCGCAACGGTTTGCAATTGGCGGAAGCGAAGCAACAGGAAGTCCAAGCGTGGAAGCAGAAGCTCTCCAAGCTTGCGCTCCAGTACCAAATGAACCTGACGGAGGAAACCACGGAAGTGAGCTTCTCTCTGGAAGAGCTGAAGGGTTTGAGCGACGACTTCATTGGTAGCCTCGAAAAGGGAAGCGACGGCAAATTCAAAGTATGCACACAGTGACAAGAGTTCTTGGGCTACGTTTTCTATGCGTCTGGACGGAAAGCCCTGACTTTTTCGATTGCTTGTGACGTTTTGTAGATTGCGTTGTCGTACCCAACGGTGTTCCCAATCCTGAACACGTGCACCGTTCCGCTCACGCGTAAGACGGTCGAAGTCGCGTTCAACCGCCGATGCATCGACAAGAACGTCGCTATTCTCGAAGAAATGCTGGAGCTTCGTCACAACATCGCGATCACGCTTGGTTACGAAAACCACGCGTCGTATGTTCTTGAGCAAAGGTGTGTATGTATGCATCCGTGCTGCTGCTTTTTGGAGGAGAGTCGAGTAACCTTGTGTTTTGCGTTTGCTTTCTCAAATCGCGAATAGAATGGCCAAGAGTCCAGAAAACGTGAAGACGTTCCTTTCCGACCTGGACAACAAGCTCACTCCCCTTGCGAAGAAGGACTTGGACTTGCTCTTGAAGCTCAAGGAGAAGGACTGCGACGCCAACGGCTGGAAGTTTGACGGCAAGATCAACATGTGGGATTTCCGCTTCTACATGGACCAATACGTGAAGCAACACTGCTCGATCGACTCCGAAAAAGTGCGCGAGTTCTTCCCATTGGACCACGTGACCAACGAACTGCTCTCGATGTACCAAGAAATCCTGAGCTTGAAGTTCACGGAGATCGCGCAGCCGCATGTGTGGCACAAGGATGTGCGTATGTTCGCTGTCTACGACGCGCGTCCCAGCCGTGCTGGTCGCCTTGTCGGTCACTTCTACTTGGATCTGTTCCCTCGCCAGGGCAAATACGGCCACGCTGCCTGCTTCACGCTCCAGCAATCGTGCTTGAACTCGGCCAACGTTCGCGAAGTAAGTATCTCTGCCCTGTTTTTTCTGCCTTCACATAACTGATCTCCTATTTCTCGCTGTTCATGTACACCTTGTAGCTCCCAGCTGCTGCGATGGTGGCCAACTTCAACGCGCCAACGAAGACCAAGCCGTCGCTCTTGGACCACAACGAAGTCGTGACGTACTTCCACGAGTTTGGCCACGTGATGCACTGTCTGTGCTCGGAGTCGGACATCCCTCGCTTCGCGGGGACCCGCGTGGAACGCGATTTCGTCGAAGCGCCAAGTCAGATGCTGGAAAACTGGTGCTGGCAAAAAGAGCCGCTGCAACGCTTGTCGTCCCACTACCTCTCCAAAGCCGTGCGTATACTGGTCCTTTACTGTGCTGACTGGTCGCTGGAAGAAGCGGTAGACTGACTTTTGTTGCTGTTGTACGAAATCTCCTAGAAACTCTCGGATGAGCTCATCGACCGTCTCATCTCGACCAAGAACGCGAACGCCGGGCTCATGAACAAGCGCCAGCTGTTATTTGCGACGTTTGACCAGCAAATCCACTCGAAGGCCAAGTCGGACACGGCCAAGGTGCTCAAGCAACTGCAAACCGAGATCATGCTCATCGACATGACTCCGAATACGAACTTTGCGGCGTCGTTTGGCCACTTGGCCGGTGGCTACGACGCGCAGTACTATGGGTACATGTGGAGCGAAGTGTTCTCGATGGATATGTTCGTGTCGCGCTTCAAGAAGGAAGGGCTGATGAACCCAAAGACCGGGTTGGCGTACCGAGAGCTCATTCTCTCGCGCGGAGGTTCGTTGGACGCGAGTGAGCAGCTGCAAGAGTTCTTGGGCCGCGAGCCGAACCAGGACGCGTTCCTGCTCAGCAAGGGTCTCGAAGTCAACAGCACCGCGTAGAGTGGCTTTTCTCCTCCCGAATGAGCACATAGTGTTTGAGTAAGGCGGGTTAGCATAATGCACGTCCTTTGTGCGGATTGCTATATTTGGCATTGCAGACCAAATGGATTGTGCGTTTCTGCTGGATGGATGTGTAGCTCTCTGATTGGCTGTAAATACGAGTACTGGTATCTCATTGGCGAAAAAGAGGTGTTGATCTTTTCTGTTCCGTAAAAAGGGGGAGGGAGTTATTTGCGTCCGCGCTGTATCGAAACGACAGGCAAGAAGGAAGGAAGCCAGCAGCATTGCTCGCGCGTGCACAGGAAGACCGCCGACCACACTCTCATATATCCGCGGCCATGGCGTTCGAAGGCGCCGTCGTGGGACTGCCGTCCAACTCGCTCGCGTTCACGAACTGCGTGTACGTGAACTTTGATGACTTCATGGACCTCGTGCGGACTACGCCGCCGGGGGTGACGTCGAAGGAAGACCTGAAGGAGCATGGTCTGAACGTGTGGGTGAACCGCAAGTACGTGTTCGCTGCGAAACCCCAGAAGCAGATCCCGAAAGGGTCCGTTGCTGTCGGCAACATGCAGCGCATGTGCGCAGGGCTCCCGCTGGGACAGGCGTGTCAGCTCTCGCCATACGTGCCGCCGACCCCAAAAAACGTGCTCAGCACGGTCACGTTTGAGATCCAGCAGGTGCTCACGAGGGGTCAAGCGGACGTGCGCGTGATCGACTGCAGTTTGCTCAAGTCCACGTTCGAGCAAGAGTACGTGAACCAGGCGTTTGCTGTGGGTCAATTGCTCGCGGTGAATTACGACGGACTCCCGCTGCGCGTGCAGTGTGTCGCGATTGATCTCGTCGACGGTGGCAGTAAGAGCAGAACCGAGTCGTTTGCCCCCGACGTTGGCGTATTTCTCAAAGGTGCGATCGTGAATTTCACGAAAGCGAAGGACGCTCCCGTGCGGCTCACGAACCAGTCGGCGGGGCAAAGCCGAAGCGTGTTCAAACCCGATTTCGACTTCTCGAAGCTCGGCATCGGTGGTCTCGACAAGGAATTCAACGACATTTTTCGTCGTGCGTTTGCCTCGCGCCTGTTCCCAACGGATGTGATCGCGAAATTGGGCATCAAGCACGTGCGGGGGATGCTGCTCTTCGGTCCTCCGGGGTGTGGGAAGACGCTGATCGCGCGTAAAATCTCGCAAGCGCTGACGGCGAAAGAGCCAAAAGTCGTGAATGGACCGGAAATCCTGGATAAGTTCGTCGGTGAGTCGGAGCGCAAGATTCGCGAATTGTTCTCGGACGCGCGCAAAGATCAGCAGGAACTTGGCGACGAAAGTGACGTCCATATCATCATTTTTGACGAAATCGATGCGATCTGTAAAACCCGTGGCTCCAGTCGCGATGGTACGGGCGTGGGTGATAGTGTGGTCAACCAGCTGCTCACACAAATCGATGGTGTCGACAGTTTGAATAACGTGCTGGTCATTGGGATGACAAATCGAAAGGTTGGTTTGCGTTGTTCATGTCCTTGTGCTGCGTTCAATTACTCACATGACAATGCTTTTTCCTGTGCGGATGGTTTTATGTGTGTGTTTTTTTTCTACTTTCATGTTAGGATATGCTTGATGAAGCGTTGATGCGTCCAGGTCGTTTGGAAGTGCAGATTGAAATCAACCTCCCTGATGAACACGGTCGTGCCCAGATCTTCAAGATCCACACCGACTTGGCGCGCCAAAACGGAACGCTGCACCCGGAAGTCATCGCCGACCTCGACTCGTGCCTCGATCCGTCCAAGCCAGTGAACAACGATCCAGACTACCGAAACCTCGCCCAGCGCACGAAAAACTTTTCCGGTGCCGAAATTGAAGGTCTCGTGCGAGCGGCGAATGCCCACGCACTGTCGCGGGGAACCGACGGGAAAACTTTCCAGGCGATCGCAAACTTCATCCCTCAGATTAAAATGAAAGACTTCGCGATGGCTCTCGAAGAAGTGAAGCCAAAGTTCGGTGCGCCAAGCGACGAACTCGCTCTGCACTTTAAGAATGGCGTGATCCCGTACGGCAAATCGTTCACCGATGTGCGCGAGGCTCTCGTGCGCGTGATCGACCAGGTACGCTCGAACGATAAGACGCCGCTGATGTCGGTGCTGCTTCACGGCGAGCGAGGTGCAGGCAAAACCGCTTTGGCGACGTACTGCGCAGTGGCCAGTGAGTTCCCATTGGTGCGACTCATCCGAGCGTCGGAACTGATTGCGCGCGCGGAAAATGCCAAGTGCTCGTACATCCATAACGTGTTCGAAGAAGCGTATCGATCGACGCTGAGCATCATTATTCTAGACGACATCGAGCGTCTGATCGATTACGTTGGTGAGTTGCTACCCGCTTCCCGATGATGTGTACCATGCATGCTTTGACTGACGAACGTGCGATGGGGTAAAATGTGCAGGTCTTGGTCCTCGTTTCTCGAATTTGGTGCTGCAAGCGTTGATGGTCTTGGTGCGCAACCCGGTGCCCGTCGATGGCCGGAAGCTCGTCGTGATCGGCATCACGTCCAACATCGATGCGATGCGTGCGCTCGAACTCGCCGATGGGTTTGATCTCACGTTGGAAGTGCCGCAGCTTCGCAAGATGGAAGAGCTCAATGCTGTGCTCTCGCACACGAACCTGCCTGTAGAGGACCGCGAGAAGGAGCAGATCCTGCAGATGATGGCGAGCCAACCGATCTCCGTGAAGAAACTGCTGCTGATCGCGGAGATGGCCAAGGAAGACCTCGCCAATTCAGGCGAAGACATGATCTCGTGCGCGCGTTTCATTGACTGCGCATATAAATTCACCACATAAGCAATACACGCATGCGCATTTGAATAGGATCCAGACGATGCATACGTACGAGTGTATGCGAACGAAACACGAAGAATGCATGATGTCAGTATCTCTCGTCCACGCTGGTCTTGTTGCGCATGTCGATGTATCCATCCTTGTTTTGAAGCAAAGAGCAAGCGACCATCACTCCATGACCATCACTCCTGCATTCTTTTGAACAAGGGTCCTGTAATTAGCGA
This sequence comes from Globisporangium heterothallicum, assembly GCA_023334155.1. Lineage (NCBI taxonomy): Eukaryota > Oomycota > Peronosporomycetes > Pythiales > Pythiaceae > Globisporangium > Globisporangium heterothallicum. The sequence continues at coordinate 34,598 of JAASGH010000164.1, forward strand.
GCTCCTGTTTTCCTCTTCTTCTTCTTCTTCTTTTGTTCGCCTCCTCCTAACGTGCAGATCCAGTATCCAAAAGCGCAACAACCGAAGAGCTACAAGGAAGCAAAAGAACGAGACACGCCAGTGCAGCAGGCGTTCGAGGAAGCATAGGGCAGCAAGCGAGCATCGTGGAAGAGTCTTTAGACGAGACAGAGATGGCCAAGAAGAAGCAAGGCGGCGCGAAGGCGAGCGGAGGCACGGCAAGCGTGGAGCAGTCTCCCGTGGGGACGGCAAAGAAGAAGGTGCAAGTGGGGCAAACGCCGAGCTCCAACACGTCTTCGCCCGTGGCGAAGGAGAACGACAGTCCAAAGGAACAGCAGCAAGCGGACGAGCATTTGAGTATGAAGGAGACGTCGGGTACGTGGTGACACACGGTAGCGATCCGGATGTAGAGCATTTGACACTGGATGACTAGTCGGTTGAAGTTGAGCTCCTGGTATTGAGATCCTGTTTATGTTGGTGGCTCCATTCTTTTGTAGAGAAAATCGATCATGCGCTCAAGCGCCGCAAGTCCATTGAAGAAGTCCATGACGCTGGGATCATCAGTATGTGCTTGTGCATCTATTTCGCGATCGCAGCATGATGCTCACGACTCTAATTTGTGCGCTGCGTGATAAAGAAAGCCAAGAGGATGTGGAGAAGATGGCGCACATCAGTGAGCAAATGGAAGAGAAACTGGAAGCGCGTCCAAACCAGGAAGAAATGCACGTGCAGAACGAGCACATCGTGAACCCAGCTGGTATGTCGGTTGCAATATACGACACAGATCGTATCCACGTAGTGCTGTATCTAACCTTGCTGCTGCCATCTACTCTGTACTATAGGCGCTAGTCATCGATTGTCTGGCACGCTCGCTTCAACCGCGAAGGAACTGGAGAAGAGTATCACGTCGGACAAGATCGATCGCCACTTGGTGTCGCGTCCAGATGTCGAAGACCTTGAAAAGATGAATGTGATCCACACGAACGTCGCACCGCAACTCCAAGGCGTTCAAAAGAAGCTCCAACGTAAGATGAGTGCTGATGAACTCGCTCATCGCCTGGATAGTCGCCCCGATGTCCAGGAGCTACGCGACCACGGCATTGTGCACGATGGTGGGTACAGGCAGCATATGTGTCTATTTTGGCATCTACGTTCTAATCGACAACGTGTTTGCGACAGATGGAGTGGCTCCGAGTCTTCAGGCGACGCAAGAAAAGTTGCAGCGCCAACTGAACGCCGACCGAGTCTCCCACCAGCTGGAGAAGCGTCCGTCGATTACAGATCTGAAGTCGCAAGGGGTGTTGGACAGTGCGTTCTTGCCTCTTTTTTGCGATGTTGAGGACTAATTTCGAGCGCTGATTGTTGCAATCTTCCGTTTTCCTGTGCTACTAGAAACTGATACCCAAGTTGCACCAAGTCTAACGGCAACTGCCAAGAAGCTTGAGCGCAGCCTCGTGCAAAACCAAGTGTCGCATCTGTTGGAAACTCGTCCGGAGAAGGACGAGCTCGTCACGCACCACATCCTTGACGGTGACCATGAAGGCAGTGTGGCTCCGGTTCTCCAAGGAGCCAAACATCAACTGGAGAGACAACTGAAAGCGGATCAAGTTGCTCGACAACTGCGCAAACGACCATCAATCAACGAGCTTGAAGAGAAAGGAATTATTGAAGGTGGGTCATGAAAGTCACTGGGTACTGGCTGCAGTTCTGAAATTGATCCGGTGTCTCATGTTTGCCTGCGTGCTTCGCGGTGTCAATGTAGAGGGCGAGCTGGGAGACGAGAGCACGCACGTGAACAAGAAGTTTGCGTTGTCGAGACGGGCGAGGTACACGCTTGCCCTCAAGGCTGCCAGTCGCATTGCCGCGGATAATTTGATCACGCAAGACGAAAAGTCGCGCCTGAAGGACCGAATCCTGAGTGACGACGAAAAAGTGGTTGCCGCCATCGAATGCTACGAACTGGACCAAGACATTGAGGAAATGCTGGACACGCTGTATCGCGTCGCGAAGATTGTGTAGCATTCCACGCTGGCACAAGTGCGGGAAAAGGAGTTTGCAGTCAATTTCTAGTTATCTAGTGTCACTCACTCGCTTTCATCGGTTTCATCGGCTCCTCTTCTGGAGACGATGCTCCCATGGATGTTTATGTACGAATGATGAATTTGGTTTCCTCCAGCAGTCAGTCAGTAGCGTGACCTATGCGCCTCTGCTGTCCATGAACGCATCGATTCCATCGCGGATCGAGCTTCACAATTGACCACACAGCATCGAATGTTAGACTTTGGGAACGCAACCGCGGTCGCATACACACACACAAACGTGCATACCTGATTTGCAGAATGGAGTCCACAACGCCATAAAACCCTCGATCTTCCAGCGGGGTAGACTGGGCAGCAGGAGGCTCTGGGTGCTGAAGCCACGCAGAGAAGAGCACAAGGTGCCCGTTCCGTGCGAACAGTTCTTTTCGGATTTCGTCCGCACTGGCGAGTGTGTGTGGCAACTGCGAACACAAAAGACACACTTGGATTGTGAGAACCAATGGTAGGGTTGGACGTCCCATAGCATATCGCCAGCGGCTTACTTCGACGTCGGTGTAACTTGAACGCGGGAAACTCTCCTTATCGCGAGTCCTGCAACGCAATCATAAAAAGAGTCGTTCGTTGACCATCCGAGCGAGAACGCAGACAAAAGCACACGTACCAGCATTCTTCGTCGCGGAGAAGACTGTAGAGCTCTAGTGCAGCTTGGTACAGCGCTTTCTGGTTGTCCGCAGCCTCCTAAGGAAATGAACGCACAGAAATATGAGCACGCTGCTTTTCACTACAATCCACCAATGCACAGCTTACGAGCTCGTAGTCGGCGGTGAAAAACCAGCCTGGGAGTTCATTCTCGCTTATTCCCAAGGACTTCGCGACGCCGATCACCTTTGGCTCCGACGAATGCTTCGATGCGGCAGACCAGGTCAGCGCTTCCAGCAACTTGGAGACTCTAATGGTGCAACATCGACAATTTTCATTCAGATCAATCCATGGACAGCATAGCAGCTGCATCCGTGCGTGTTCAGTTCGCAGACTCACTGGTCCTGTGCAGAAGCAGCACCGTCTGCTTTCCGGAAAGTCGCGATGACGGTGCATTCCGGTTTGTGCGCCTTCCACGCGTTCACTTGGCAATCGCGGTTGCAGAACAGCGCCGCTTGGCAATTCACGCATTTCTGCTCGCATTAGCTACATTAGCAGTGCATTCGCAATACCAATGTGATCTCCATGCGTACCTTCAGTGCGCTCGTGTCCTCCAGCTTTTGGCGACAGCTCTGGCACCCACTTCCGATTGTCCACACCTCTCCTCCATACAATTTCTACACTCAGCAATCCAGCAAAAATGCGCACAATCGTCAGCATCACAGCGAATGCTGCACACTCTGCACACACACACATATATATATACTCATATGGAGGCAGCGTACGAAGTGGTCGAGGAGCCGCATCTCCGCGGCGGTCGTTGCCTCCGCACAGATCTCGTCGTAGCTCTTCATGATGGCGTTTTTGCGAGTGCTTTTATTGCGTTATGTGTGTCAAACAAATACATCAATGCCAGTCAGCTCCTAGTACTGCATCCACTTTAATAGTGATCGGCTCTCTAAACCGATGTGTCAAAAGGTAGGAATCTGCGGCAGCGAGATGCCCCACAATGGCAGAGTGAGCGCGATGACGACGATTCCTGCGAATGTTGACATGCTGCTTCTGCTTCGGATGCGCCAACGCTGCTTCCATAGTCAAACGTCAGCTCCTCTCCGTGTTTCACGTCGCGCCGTGTGAACAACACGAGGCGAGGGATGTACGAGTCCACCCGCACGGACGTGAGCTCCAGGTTGGGCTCGCAGCTGTGGTTCATGAAGCGCGTGAAGTTCCCGTATTCCGTCGCGTCCACGATGGTGCGCAGAGCGTGGAAGCTGCAGCCGCTGTCGCTGCCATCGTCCTCACTCGGACTCGAGACGAACTCTCGGAGCACGAGCACGTAGTTCATCTCGTTCTGTCGCTTGTTTTTTTCAAAGCGAAGCTGCATCCGGTGCGAGGAGATCACTTCGCCAGTGTATTCTCCCAAGTATGCTCCGCAGGGGATATCTTCGGCTGCATGAACACACCACCCTTTCCTTTCGTCCCTTGCTAGAAAAGTACGCATTGTGCGACCGCTTTGAACCAGTTGGACGGCTGCGTGCTGCTGTGATGCAGCTGTGGCGACTTCGGGTGGTAATGCGTGCTGACGGAATGGCAGCGGGTACTTTGCTCTCACTGCATATTGAAACCGCAACAACTCCAGCAGCCACTGCACATGAAGTCGCGAGCCTGCTTCTCCAAGTGGATCAGACAACGGCACGGGCACCGCTTCTTGCCCCCTCGAGATATCGTTGACGAAGTCGTGTTTCAGCCAGCTGAGCACGACGGTGCGAGTGAACTTGGACACGAGCAGCAGGCTTTGCAAGCTTTTCTCCTCTCTTTGCAGATATGCACTTTGCAAGAGGACTACAGAGAGGATGCTGTCTAACGCCAGAGGCTTCGTGGTGGCGGCTTCGGTTCTGGTACCAGCAGCACGCAGCTTCTTCATGTCGGGCAATGCTGAGCTCGAGCACTGGAATGGTCCAATATCTGGCAAAGCAGGTGCGAGAAGGAGGCAGAACGTCGATACAGATGAGTCAAAAATATCGCCTCTAGATAAGGACCAGATGGCGGTATGTACAGGTCCAAGCAAATCGAAAAACCTACCAAAACGCATATCAGTCAAAGACCACAGCAACAAAATCCTGTCAACCATAGTTCAGTCAAAAACCACAAAACTCAGCAATTTCGAAACGATTGTAGCCGCGCCTATTTAGCACTCCCCCAGTGGACTACAACACAAAAGTGCTAAACGCGAGATCCAGGGAGTGGAGAACACATTAATGAACTCACCACCACCAGCAACGGACTGGCTTCTGAAGGCTAGCGGCACGCTCGGCGGAGTC